>CM062291.1:375264366-375292687 GCA_031216915.1 Pictodentalium vernedei
TTCTCAACGGGCCGGGCGCCATATTTTCCGTTTAGTTTGGGGGCACCGTGATTTATCGTTCAAGAAAAATTAATGCAGTCTGTCGTCTTCTTCCTGGCCTTCTGCAGTTTATTTTTCATGACATATGTTCTCATAAATATTAAAAATTCATCTTTTTATGAATTAAAACTTTCGTACAGGAATGTGGCCGTGCGTTTTCATTGACATACTTCATGATGTAAAAAAATATGACGCAAACTAAAATGATAATACAACAATAACAAAAAAAAACACACGGTCAGTTTGATACGTTTATTTCTTTCAACTAAAACTTAATAGGGCTGGTTTCGTCAACATTGTTGTGTACATGTAGATATAACCCCGGTTGAGCACCGCGTCAGAACAATTAGCTTGTATTAACGCACCTCCACTACTAAATTACACCAACTACTGTTCGACCGAAACAATAAACAGTCGACTTAATCCTCTGTTCAGTAAATCCCAGTGGCCAATTATCGCCACCGTGTTCAACCAGGTCAAATTTGCGTTTTCCACCTATCGCGGGGCTGGGTGTTGGAGACGTAATCCACTTGTCACGTACTGTATTTGAAGGCCCCCCCACATGTGATGGAATTTGACATTATAAAAAACAATGAATTTTATTCGTCGAACGAGTGTTTCAAAACTGCGTTGTGTGAACTGAAATCCGCCAGGAAAGGGTGAGTGTGTGCATTACACGGTCATAACAGACGCCGATATTAGGCTATTGTACAGAAATTTTCGTTTGTCTGCAAATACACCTGTTGGTTTGCAAAACAAAGTTCAGTTAATCATTAGATTGTATTTCTGTCGAAGAGGTATGGAAAATTTCAAAGACATGACAAAAGGTACATTTAAAATTGAAACGGATTTCGCAACTGGACTGAAATTTGTAAGCAAGGCCAAGGATGAACTGTCTAAAAATAGACGTGAATGCGACAAGGAAAATTACGGTGGTGTAATGATTCAAGTTCCAAACTCACCATTCTGTCCTGTGACATCCTTTGAAAGAGTCAATTGGGCATTGCCAGAGTTTTTCATTCTGAGGATGCAGTTTGAATATATATTTTTCAAAGACGACGATGAAATATGGTACACCAAACAATGCATTGGAAAAGATTCCCTGAGTTCATTCATGATTCGCTTGAGCAAATTCTGTAATTTGTCCCAGATTTATACGAATCACTCAGTGCGCTTAACAGGCACCACCATTTTAGCCAGAAACAACTTCTCTCCGTCACAGATAATGACAGTAACCGAGCATAAGTCTGTAAATTCTTTGGCTGTATATCACAGAGTATCAACGAAAGAGAAAATCGCGATGGGCACAACAATAAATGAAATTATAGACGTCAACTGTAACTCAAAACAAACAACATGCACTGACAGTGGCCCTGCCGTGTCGCACGCGGAACCTTCACATTCAAATGAGGTCATGCCTGTTGTTACAAGTGAAACATCAATCTCAGGGGTGCCCAGAGGGGACTTTCTTGATATTGCTGCACTCGATGAGTTATTCTCTGATGATTTTGATTTAGAACCTCTAGAGCGTGTGACGGAAAGTAGACAGGTAGAATCACTAACAGTTTGAACAGCTTCGAAGGGACCACGTAGATGTTCAATGTTCAATAATTGCTCACTTGGTAAAGTTGAAATTGTGCTTCGCAAATGAACTTGTACTGGTACAAGCAAGAATGAGCTAATATTAGCAACTTTTCATGTTCCTTGTTAAAAGTTTAATAAATCCTACATTTTTGATACAGTATTGAACTGTCAATTTGTCATTAAACACTCTGCAAGATTGTGCATGAAGACTTGTGTTGGTCCATGATCGGGGGGGGAGGGGGGGGGGGGGGACAAACCCTGTTTGCTGATGTCGATGAAACAATCTCAGCTTGTGCGAAACGAGAACACTGGTCAGTGATCACTAACAAGGTATTTCTCATTTACAAGTGGATCACAAAAGTCTGCTGATACTTCCACCCATGCCTTGTTAGGAAGTGTACTCACGATTAATGGTTCTTTAGTAATTTTATCAGTTACAGATTGACATGTAATACTGTTTTTGATAACAGTTTCAACTTCTGTTTCGATTCGCAGGAACCATACTTTCTGTCTTAAACATTGCTTTGTTTTGATTAGACCAAGATGGCCTTCATGAGCTATCTTGATGATTCGCGATTGAAAGAATCTGGTGCGATTTGTGCACCTCGCAATAGAATATCGTGTTCAGTTGAGTTAGTAAGCTGATCTTTTTAATTACGAAAACGTTTCAAAATAGATTGATCAACATTGTCACACTGATAATCTTGTTTATTGATTGTATGGCAAAAATCATTGTCAATAAGTCGAATAACTTCCTGAATAGCAGAGTCAACTTTAGTTGCACTTTTGATTTCATCTGAGCCGACACTTTTTGGAGTAGATTCAAATGATACATAATTTACAAACTGTTCAGCAACTTTTGATAGTTTAGAGTCAGAACATCCCAATTGAATATTAGGAGTGATTCAGCTGGATTATATTTTATTACTTTCCAAAGTGTTGTTTACTGGTATTTCCAGGTTTGATTATAAACGATAACTTCACAAGTGAATTATGCAATCAACAATTGTGTCATGTATCTGTGCGTGCAAACGAAGACGCTTTACCGTGGGTGTAATGGGGACTTCATTGGGTTTTTTTGGTTTTTTTAACCCTTTACCTAATATGAAAAAGCAGACGACACTTGCAAAAAAAATTCTTGAATAGCTATTATTTTCATTTATTTTCATTTATTTATCGTCGAGCTCGTTCCAATGAGGGGTCATAAACTATGTTTTTTAGACAAAAAATGAAAAAATAATGAAAATTAATTGGCCATTTTTTAGAATAGTGCTGGCCGTTACGTTAGGTAAAGGGTTAAATAATATAATTATCATTAATAATGAAAAGTAATAAATAGAGTAATCGCCTGACTAGACTGGTTACGTGAAATAATTCATTCAAGGCGAGGACTAACATTGTAAAACACTCGTGCGCATTCATGCACTCGTGTTTGTACAACGTCCCTCACCTCTCATGAATTATTTCACGTAAACAGTCCAGTCAAGCGATTACTCACTTATGTCCTGGTTGATATTTAACAGTAAAGTCATAGTTCTGAAGTCGAAGACACCATCTTTCAATGCATGCTGAAGGACGTGATTTTGCATTACGAAAAATGCTCTCAAGTGGGTGGTGATCAGAATATTTGTTTGTTCAAATCAGGACCCTCAGTTGTCAGTGTCAGTTGAGCGCTCTCAGGCCTCTTGGGGCCTCTTGTTTCTTTCACATTTGGGATGCCCAAACTTTGGCATTCCTTAGAAAACTCATTCATACTGTTTCCACACTCATCATAATTCGCTTGGTTGCCAAATAAACAATCATCCTACCAGTTCCGCTTTACTAGTAAAATAGGACCCAGTCACCAATGCTTGGGGTGAAAGTCCTCTAAAATGGGCAACATGTTGATCAACGATTGACTAAACTTGACTTCATCTCCATGTTGTGTCACGATTAGCCATGGTGCATAAATATGTGACGTTAACCACCAACAAACAAACAAACAAACAAACAATCATCCAAGTAGTGTATTAGTACCCAGATAGCATTCGACCCCTCCATTCTAGGAATGTTGAAAACTTTTTCGAAAATCTCACAGGAGATGGAACAGCCCATGTGCAGGCATTTATCAAAATAGAATTTGCCCTAAAATTTAAAACCCAATTGGTCAAAATCACCTAGATAAATGGGTAATAGCCTGAAAGTGGAATGAATGTTGGTTTTCCCCAGTAAAGTGCCCCTTCCCAAAGCCTGAAACAGAGAAACTGCAGCATCAAGATTTATGTAAATACTTTTGACACTTGTGTTCTTCAATGAAATCATTGACAGATGAGTGCTCTGGAGAAAAAAGATCGTGAGTTAACCTAAATTCCCCCGGGGATTTTTTAGGCACTAAACCAATAGCCGACACTTAAAGTGTGGCAGCTGGCATTCTCTGAATCATTCTGCTAGCCTCCCCACAGCTAATTCTCTATTTTTTAGCTCATCTTGACAAAGTCAAGCTGAGCTAATTTCATCGCTCTCCGTCCGTCAACACCATGTTTTGGTCTTCTCCTCCAAAGCCATTGGGCCAATTCAAGTGAAAGTTTTTGTGAGTGATGGTCCCAAAGGGGCATTGCATTTTTGTTCAACTCAACATTCCCAGCCCCATAGGAAGGGAGTGGAGGAAAATGCTCCAAAATATTTTTAAAATCTTCTCAAGAACCAGTGTGTACAATGACTTGATATTTGCTATGGAGCTTCCATATGAGGTGTAGAATCAAGTTTGTTCAAACAAAGTTCGTGAAGCAATATTTGGCTTCGTAATAGGATTTTTGGCTCCGCCCAAAATTTCTATTTTCTGAACCGATGGTCTGGTTTGAATAAAATTTGGTATGTGGTATTATTGGGTCATAAGTACTTGACCCATGCAAAAAAAAAATTCCTGCATCCCCATGGGAACCCTGGAAGCTAAAATAGAAATATTTTCAAATGCCATATTTCCCAAACCACACGGAACAGAGAGCTGTTATTTGGTATGAAGTATCCTTAGGACCAGTAGAATTGAATGGTAAAATAAATTGCTATCGGTCATGTTAGGATGTTCTGTAATGGGCATCGAAAAATGCTGAGGGAGCATATTTGCAAAAAATTTTAAAAATCTTTTCTCCAGAACCAATCATCAGAATCTTTTGATATTTGGTATAGAGCATTCATGAAGGGGGGGGGGGGGGGGGGGTCATGAAGGGGGGGGGGGGGGGGTCTCAGATACAAGTTTGTTAAAATAAAGCCCGTTGGTTCATATTTGGGCTCAATACAGGAGCCCAAATTTTTAACATGGGTAATATGGGGAATATTCTTTAAAAATCTTCTTCTTCAGAACCACCAGTCAGAATCTTTCAATGTTTGGTATACATCATTGTTGTGAGGGTCAGATTCAAGATTGTTCAAACCAAGACACTAGGTTAATATTTCTACAGAAGCCCAAATTTTAACTTTGTTCAATATGGGGGGGGGGGGGGGGGGGGGTAATTTAAAAAATCTTCTTCTTCAGGTGGGGGGGGGGGGGGGGGGAGATTTAAAAAAATCTTTTCTTCAGATCCACCAGTCAGAATGCTTTCATATTTGGTATGCAACATCTCTAGAGGGTCAGATTCAAGTTTGTTCAAATCAGATCCCTAGGTGTATATTTGGGCTCACATTGGTAGCTTAAATTTTTACTTGGTGCAATATGAGGAAATGTCTTTAAAAATCTTGTTCAGATCCACCAGTCGGAATGTTTTCATATTTGGTATACAAATCTCTAGGGGGGTCAGATTCCAGTTTGTTCAATTTGAGTGCCTGGGTTAATATTTGGGCTCCATATGGGAACCTGAAATTTTACTTAGTACAATATGAGGGAATTTCTTCAAAAAACTTACTCTTCAGATCCACTAGTCAGAATGCTTTCATATTTGGTATACAACATCTCTAGGGGGATCAGATTCAAGTTTGTTCAAATCGGATCCACAGGTTAATATTTAAGAAATTTCTTCAAAATTTCTCTCCTCCAGTTTCAACAGTCAGAATGCTTTCATATTTGGTACACAACATCTCTAGGGAAGTCAGATTCAACTGTGTTCAAATCGAGAGCCTGGGTTAATATTTGGGCTCCCTATGGGAGCCAAAATTGGCCATTTTGCTGAAGAATTAAAAATTTTGTATTCAGTACCCTCTAGAGGTGTGTAACTAAGATTAATCCACATAGGTTGTGTTTAGGGGCTTCATAGGGGAGCTCTACATTTTACTTTATGATCAACTGAAGAAAAGGCATGATGCCCGGATTATTTTTGTCACTCCTGAGGGACTCAAGGATTAACAGTGTAGCCTATGGAGATGGCTTGCTTAATGTACTCATTCTTGGACTCTGTTTATATTGTGTTTTGTTCAAGATGAGCGCTTCAGGCCCTATGGGGCTTCTTGTTCTTGATGAGTTCAAGTGGAGCCCTGTAGAAGGTATTGTGTTCTGTTCAAGATGAGTGCTTCAGGCCCTATGGGGCTTCTTGTTCTTGATGAGTTCAAGTGGAGGCCTGTAGAAGGTACGTTGCAGCTGATGTTTCAGGGTAATCTTTAAGACTAATACTTAAAGCTGCAGTGTTGATTGGAGAATTTGCTGAATTTTGTGCTGACCAAAACTTTTTCTTGGGCTGGATTGGGTAATCCTGGTCGGCAAAAGGAGTTGCTATGTGTTTTCCCTCACAATTTTGACAAACGCGTGCAAAACGACAAGTGCTCCACCTACACCTACCTTTGTTATAAGCAAAGCAAACACCCTGCTTGTTGGGAGTGGCAACAGGCAAATTGTGCGAGTAACCAGGCTTGTTGGGAGCATGTTGAGATTTTGTTATCGTCAGTTGTAGCCAAACATTTGAGAGCATTTTGTCCCATGGCCATAAATTGATGGTTTGCCTCATTCTGAACTGCTCATCATAACTTCTCCAAGCAAATTCTGAAAAACAAGAAGCAGCATCCCTAATAATTTGAAAATACTGTTTGTTTCGGTATGAGATTAGCTTATATCTTTTCATATCTCATTAATTATAAATTGTCATGCCGAGATTCTTTCCAGTGTTGAAGAATATTTTCTTTTACAAAAAGTATGTCAGTGTCTGAAATTGCTTATTTATTTAGAAATATCAGTGTTTATTGCATGTATAAATTTGCTCAGTGCAATCTCCATTGCGCTCAGCAAGCAAAAACAATCTGGTCACATGCTATGAAGTATGCCTAATTTGGATTATGGAATCAACTATTCTGTTTAGTTATTGGGGTGTTAGTGAAGCTTTAAATTTTATTGACGCTTTTCTGCCACCTGTCTCAGTATATTTGTAAATATACATTCAGGTTTTACTAGAAACTATGAGCGCTGTCAGTTATATCTACTGGGATTCTCTTGGCCCATTCGTTAATGCTTTCCGGCCCTCATAGTTATTAATATGCATGCAAACAACAATTTTAGGCTTAACAGCATTTCACTGATTCAAAAGTCTCATTCAGCAATTTCTATCATTAAACTTGTAAATAATTGTCGGGTATCGTAGTTGTTTTCTATTATCTTTCAGTTTGTAAGGGTTTTATTGGTACAGATGTAATATTTTGGTCATACAAAGAGTGCCTTGTAACACACAGTCAGGACCCTGACAGAAGTAGTCCCACTGTCAGCATTTCCTGATAAGCTCCCAGAAATCCTGACAGCAATTACATTATACCATTGGTGGTTTATGGTCATTTGGTACACCAAAAGTCTATAAAAGGGACTGCGGTGCCAAGTTTGACTGTTTGATCATAAGATTGATCGTAGATGCAATCATCCAAGCAAGCCTGAATATAAGCAACCTGCCATTTGCAAAATGAGGTTCCCTGAGGGTGAATTTGCTGATGCTTTCCCCTCTACAGTGGGCCAATTTATCCTCTAGGTACCGGTACATCTTTCTGTTTTAGCTTGAGACCTTGATTCAGACTGAGGTTCACAGAGGGTAAATTTTGCAGGGTAGCATCACCAAATTCACCCTCTGGGGACCTCATTTTGCAGATGACAGTCTGCTTATATTCAGGCTTGCATCCAAATAATCTAACTTGAAAGCTCAAATAAGTCCTTGAAACTTATCACAAAGGTGCGAATAAAGCTCGGTTAGACCCAGAAGAGAATGCAGGTACAACCTGAGACAGAGACAAAAATTTAAAGGACTCTTTATTTCAAGAGATCACATGAAGTACATATTAACAATAAAGCAATACTAAGTTCTATTGTTTATTAAAATTTTTGAAATAAATTTGGCCGCAACAAATTCACACTACGGCTGATGAGCAACAACTAAGTGTACCTATATATAAGTTTTGAACACACTTATATCTCCCCAATGTGTTCCTCCGTGGTAGAGATAATTAACAAGAAAACTTACCACCCTCTAGGGAATCCATAACAGAGTTGGGTAAATTAATCCAATAAACACCAGTACTCTCTAGGAGTACACCTTAGCCGAGTAAACCACCTACGTGTTACATTAAGTAAAACAATCCATCATAACCTACTCCCTGGGGAATCCACAGATGAGTACTTAACCTACCACCATTACTCTCTAGGGGAACATTGTCTGTAGCAGAGTAAAGACTGCCACTCTCTAGGGTACAAATTAGCAGAGTGTACTAAAATAAACCATCCCAAAAGCATTCTCTAGGGTGTACTATAGCAGAATAAACCACTTACTGTATGAAAAGGCCGTATTATGTACTCCCCAGGGTAATCCATAGCAGAGTCCTAAATTATATATGTCCTAAAATTATCGCTAATCAAACCCAATGTGATAAACCATGCCACTGAATTTTGTCAATACAAAATTGCTTTACCACAACTTAAAGACTAATATAGGCTAAAGCTCAGGCAAAAATAATGGATTTTTCAATTAAAAATGTTTCAATGGTGCCCTGAAAGTTATTTAATAAAATAAATCATTTCCAATATCGGAAAGATGCACACCGTCATCCCAAAACAGGTCTGGGCAGTCATAGGAGATATCAGAATGCTGAACCACACACACTCCATTCTGAAGTACAGCCCAACGTCCTGCTCTGTTTATCAGACTAAAATGGTAGCAGGCAACATATGGTGAATTTCAATGATATGCATATCAATTAATTGACAAAGAGGAGCTGCCTCAATGGACGTCAAATCATTACCCCCAGGTGAATAAGTAAATACCTGGGTGGCACCTTATGACTTAAAATTTCTCGAAGTTTAGGGCGTAGATCCATCCATCCCATACCTCGCCTGCCAAACCAATAACAAGACACACCTTCACGCGTCAGGTTGAGATGCCGACACGATTGCACAAATGTCCGGCGATAAGCCCAGTAGACTATAGACGATCCCAGCAGCCAAATATTATGCCCTCCTGCATAGCCCTTATGGCTGCCGCATGCTCTCTTTTTATATCCAATGTAAACTTAAAAAAAATAAAAATTGAATGAATAGTAAAATAATAGTCCATAAACAAGGGACTCCATGTCAGTGTAATAGTTTAATAAAATCGCTCAACCGGTTCCAACGTTTCGGCCCCATGGCCTTCATCAGGGTGAAAATAACAAGAGATTTACATATCACACATTCACAATAATTAACTGTAGATAAATAATTGAGAGAGACATTGGAATATACACTGATGACGCTGCGCTATACGTATGCGGCAAGCGTCACAGGGAAACATCCTACGGCATGCAATACACTGGAAGTCCAATAAAGGATGAATGAAATCATCCGTACCCCAATCCCCGCTAAAAGTTTAGACGACAGGGCGAGTATAATGAGGATAGTATACAAATTTATATGAGAGATAATAATCAGTGGTATCCATTTACACACATCGAAGGCGCTATTAAATGGGACGAGGCGCTAATAAATTTGTATACTATAAGGATAGTATACAAATTTATTATAAAGATAATGATCACTGTAGTATTCGAAGTAATGAGCCAAGCCCCCCCCCCCCCCCCATTATTTCCGCCGGCATATAGACCCCTATATACAATTCTACATTAATAAAACCTTAAAAAATACCGATGCCATTAACACCGACCCTTCCATCTGAATCCAATGGCATCGACACCCATATGTTATCACCGGGACATAAAAGGCACCTAGGGCTCCAGAAGATAAATCGAGAGAAACAACAGTATACATATGGTCGCCACGCCAGGAAAAAGGTAAACTAACCATACACAGGTATGCAGATATAGACGGAGAATTACGTGAGGAGTGCCCTACTTACGTTCGCGCCCCCTCCACCTTCACCCCCTCTTTGAGTACAACGTGTACACAAGCATGATGTATAAAATAGCGGAATGGCCCCTCATAACCCCGCACATGTCCCCACATGATTATAAAGGATACATATGAAATAGTAAGCCACTGTAAATGGTGATAGGTTGGAGGTAGAGGAGGGTGCGGTATGTGAATGAAAGAAAACCATTTACTACCCCTCCTCCCCCCCCCCACAGAAAGAAGGGGGGGGTCATTATAGGAGACAGGAGCTATAAATAATCACAGCCCACCTTCCGAACGATTGTTTCCCACTTGCTCTAATGAGGGGTGAAGGTCTACGTATAATTCAATAGAACATAATAATCGAATATGGTTATAATTTCTATACCCAACAAAACGGGTTTAACAAAATTACATATATAGGAAGATTATTATAGACATAACTAACTAGAAAGAACCATGCAACCATGGACATCATTGGGACCGCCTCTGTCCGCCGGTTCCAATGATATTTATAATGGCATGGTTATATGAGGACATACGCAAATTATTCGAGGTCACCCCACTAAAGTACAAGTCAAATCCCTGGTTGTGTTATTCCGGTAAAATGAGTAATAGTGATTACTAATGCCAATAGGGTTAAGTACCACCCGGAAGGATAAAAGATGGAAGTTAAACAGGCGCCACCATTCGCACGCATAGTCAATACACGGGTACAATAAGCTAAATTTAGTGGTGGATGAGAATTATAGCCAAGAAAAGGAAATGGAACCGACATTAAAAATAAGAAGAGCACTGTCTGAAGGAGACTTTCTTCAGTTAAGTGAGGGGTCAGCGCGATACGGCAGATAAAAGGAAGCCAGTACCTCTTGCGTACATCCTTAAAGAGAATATAACTTACAGAATAATTAATACCGATTTAACTGGTAAAGTGCTGAGTTTTTTCTGACAAAATTCTCTCCGCTAGGGTTCTTTCTGTCTCTCCTACGTAAACGGCACATTCACACTTGTTACAGCACAGAATATACACCACATTGCATGTTTTACAATTGACATCTTGTCTTACAGTAAATTGGGATGACTTACATGTATTGTTCACTTTATCGAATGATATCTTCCCACAAGTGACACAGTTCTTTTTGCAGAGTTGGGGAGGTGGTGTGATGGTCTGTGCTGTTTTCTTATGAACAAGTATATCTGCAAGGTTTCTATTCCTCCTATGAGAGATTAATGGAGGAGATGGGAAAATTTTCTTCATTTTTTCTGAATCGTGTAATACATGCATATATTTTTTAGTAATATTACTAATGTCAGGTAAATGTTTTGAGTACGTAGTAACCAGTGGCACACGAACATTTTGCTTTTTGTCTTGACTTTTTCTATATTTCAAAAGAGTGTCTTGATCCAATGCGTCGACCTTCCGGAGCTGCCTTTCAATAAGCGTCCCACTGTAACCCCTTCTTCTTAACTGAATTTTGAGGTCTTTTCGGTGTCTGACATAATCGTCGTATTTTTCACATATTCTCTTTATTCTTATGCCTAAACTGTATATAATAGATCTTTTAGTGTGAGTTGGGTGGTCGGATTTGTAATTGAGATAAAGCCTTTTATCCGTTGGCTTGATATACAAATCCGTGCAGATATGTCCATTCTCTAATTTAACGTATGTGTCTAAAAACTAAATTTTCTGTTTGCTGTATCTCAGTTCTACCTTGATGTTGGGATGTATGCTGTTAGCGAAGTTTGAAAAATTCCTCAGTTCTTCTATGCCATGAGTCCAGATTCCAAATCCGTCGTCAATGTATCTTTTATAGAACATAGGTTTTAGGTGGAAATTTAATAGCGCCTCGTCCCATTTTCTCATATAAGTACATGCAAAGTTCTTCCCTAGTCTTGATCCAATAGCTACCCCATCCTTTTGTATATAATGTTTATTGCCAAAGTCGAAGTTGTTGTTGTCTAGCACAATTTTGATCATATCCAATACATATTTAGTGGGGATTAATGCCGACGTCCGTTTTTCAAGAGCTTCATGACACGCTTCAAGGCCTTCTTTACGTGGGATGGAAGGATACAGTTTACACACATCGAAGCAGAAGAGGTATGCATCTTCCGGTATTTCTTCATCTATGCATGATACTTTGTTGATAAAATCTGTTGTATCCTTAATGAAGCTAGGGGTGTTTGCCACGTATTCTTGGAATTCATATTCTGCTACCTCAGCAACACGCTCCATCGGAGTACCAATGCCACTAACTATCGTTCTGTATGGAGGTTCGGGTTTGTGTAGTTTTGGGTTCCCTTTCAGTTTACCCGCAGTGGGATATCTTGGATTCAAGTACTGTTTCAGATCTCTTCCGATTGCCCCTTCTTTCTCCATTTTATTGAGTAGTGTTCTAACATGTTTGGTAGATCGAGTAGTCAAATCTTCCTCGGTCTCAAGATAGGAGGGACTGGCTTCCATTTCAGATTGCAGTTTTTCAATATAATTTACTGTGTTTTCTACTACTACCCCAGAGCCTTTATCTGCTGGTCGTATTATAATGTCCTTATTATCCAGGAGTTCTTTCATTCCTGCCCGTTCTTCGTTAGTGAGGTTGTGTGGAATTTTATGTTTAATACTTGCCATGATGGCATTTTTAACAATATCAATATACGCGTCAAGTGCAGCGTTTCTGCCGCTCATGGGTGTAAACGAATTCTCCTTCTTATTGGTGAATCGAGAGCCTGGGTTAATATTTGGGCTCCCTATGGGAGCCAAAATTGGCCATTTTGCTGAAGAATTAAAAATTTTGTATTCAGTACCCTCTAGAGGTGTGTAACTAAGATTAATCCACATAGGTTGTGTTTAGGGGCTTCATAGGGGAGCTCTACATTTTACTTTATGATCAACTGAAGAAAAGGCATGATGCCCGGATTATTTTTGTCACTCCTGAGGGACTCAAGGATTAACAGTGTAGCCTATGGAGATGGCTTGCTTAATGTACTCATTCTTGGACTCTGTTTATATTGTGTTTTGTTCAAGATGAGCGCTTCAGGCCCTATGGGGCTTCTTGTTCTTGATGAGTTCAAGTGGAGCCCTGTAGAAGGTATTGTGTTCTGTTCAAGATGAGCGCTTCAGGCCCTATGGGGCTTCTTGTTCTTGATGAGTTCAAGTGGAGCCCTGTAGAAGGTACGTTGCAGCTGATGTTTCAGGGTAATCTTTAAGACTAATACTTAAAGCTGCAGTGTTGATTGGAGAATTTGCTGAATTTTGTGCTGACCAAAACTTTTTCTTGGGCTGGATTGGGTAATCCTGGTCGGCAAAAGGAGTTGCTTTGTGTTTTCCCTCACAATTTTGACAAACGCGTGCAAAACGACAAGTGCTCCACCTACACCTACCTTTGTTATAAGCAAAGCAAACACCCTGCTTGTTGGGAGTGGCAACAGGCAAATTGTGCGAGTAACCAGGCTTGTTGGGAGCATGTTGAGATTTTGTTATCGTCAGTTGTAGCCAAACATTTGAGAGCATTTTGTCCCATGGCCGTAAATTGATGGTTTGCCTCATTCTGAACTGCTCATCATAACTTCTCCAAGCAAATTCTGAAAAACAAGAAGCAGCATCCCTAATAATTTGAAAATACTGTTTGTTTCGGTATGAGATTAGCTTATATCTATTCATATCTCATTAATTATAAATTGTCATGCCGAGATTCTTTCCAGTGTTGAAGAATATTTTCTTTTACAAAAAGTATGTCAGTGTCTGAAATTGCTTATTTATTTAGAAATATCAGTGTTTATTGCATGTATAAATTTGCTCAGTGCAATCTCCATTGCGCTCAGCAAGCAAAAACAATCTGGTCACATGCTATGAAGTATGCCTAATTTGGATTATGGAATCAACTATTCTGTTTAGTTATTGGGGTGTTAGTGAAGCTTTAAATTTTATTGACGCTTTTCTGCCACCTGTCTCAGTATATTTGTAAATATACGTTGGTTTTACTAGAAACTATGAGCGCTGTCAGTTATATCTACTGGGATTCTCTTGGCCCATTCGTTAATGCTTTCCGGCCCTCATAGTTATTAATATGCATGCAAACAACAATTTTAGGCTTAACAGCATTTCACTGATTCAAAAGTCTCATTCAGCAATTTCTATCATTAAACTTGTAAATAATTGTCGGGTATCGTAGTTGTTTTCTATTATCTTTCAGTTTGTAAGGGTTTTATTGGTACAGATGTAATATTTTGGTCATACAAAGAGTGCCTTGTAACACACAGTCAGGACCCTGACAGAAGTAGTCCCACTGTCAGCATTTCTTGATAAGCTCCCAGGAATCCTGACACCAATTACATTATACCATTGGTGGTTTATGGTCATTTGGTACACCAAAAGTCTATAAAAGGGACTGCGGTGCCAAGTTTGACTGTTTGATCATAAGATTGATCGTAGATGCAATCATCCAAGCAAGCCTGAATATAAGCAACCTGCCATTTGCAAAATGAGGTTCCCTGAGGGTGAATTTGCTGATGCTTTCCCCTCTACAGTGGGCCAATTTATCCTCTAGGTACCGGTACATCTTTCTGTTTTAGCTTGAGACCTTGATTCAGACTGAGGTTCACAGAGGGTAAATTTTGTGATGCTACCCTGCTGTGCAGGGTAGCATCACCAAATTCACCCTCTGGGGACCTCATTTTGCAGATGACAATCTGCTTATATTCAGGCTTGCATCCAAATAATCTAACTTGAAAGCTCAAATAAGTCCTTGAAACTTATCACAAAGGTGCGAATAAAGCTCGGTTAGACCCAGAAGAGAATGCAGGTACAACCTGAGACAGAGACAAAAATTTAAAGGACTCTTTATTTCAAGAGATCACATGAAGTACATATTAACAATAAAGCAATACTAAGTTCTATTGTTTATTAAAATTTTTGAAATAAATTTGGCCGCAACAAATTCACACTACGGCTGATGAGCAACAACTAAGTGTACCTATATATAAGTTTTGAACACACTTATATCTCCCCAATGTGTTCCTCCGTGGTAGAGATAATTAACAAGAAAACTTACCACCCTCTAGGGAATCCATAACAGAGTTGGGTAAATTAATCCAATAAACACCAGTACTCTCTAGGGGTACACCTTAGCCGAGTAAACCACCTACGTGTTACATTAAGTAAAACAATCCATCATAACCTACTCCCTGGGGAATCCACAGATGAGTACTTAACCTACCACCATTACTCTCTAGGGGAACATTGTCTGTAGCAGAGTAAAGACTGCCACTCTCTAGGGTACAAATTAGCAGAGTGTACTAAAATAAACCATCCCAAAAGCATTCTCTAGGGTGTACTATAGCAGAATAAACCACTTACTGTATGAAAAGGCCGTATTATGTACTCCCCAGGGTAATCCATAGCAGAGTCCTAAATTATATATGTCCTAAAATTATCGCTAATCAAACCCAATGTGATAAACCATGCCACTGAATTTTGTCAATACAAAATTGCTTTACCACAACTTAAAGACTAATATAGGCTAAAGCTCAGGCAAAAATAATGGATTTTTCAATTAAAAATGTTTCAATGGTGCCCTGAAAGTTATTTAATAAAATAAATCATTTCCAATATCGGAAAGATGCACACCGTCATCCCAAAACAGGTCTGGGCAGTCATAGGAGATATCAGAATGCTGAACCACACACACTCCATTCTGAAGTACAGCCCAACGTCCTGCTCTGTTTATCAGACTAAAATGGTAGCAGGCAACATATGGTGAATTTCAATGATATGCATATCAATTAATTGACAAAGAGGAGCTGCCTCAATGGACGTCAAATCATTACCCCCAGGTGAATAAGTAAATACCTGGGTGGCACCTTATGACTTAAAATTTCTCGAAGTTTAGGGCGTAGATCCATCCATCCCATACCTCGCCTGTCAAACCAATAACAAGACACACCTTCACGCGTCAGGTTGAGATGCCGACACGATTGCACAAATGTCCGGCGATAAGCCCAGTAGACTATAGACGATCCCAGCAGCCAAATATTATGCCCTCCTGCATAGCCCTTATGGCTGCCGCATGCTCTCTTTTTATATCCAATGTAAACTTAAAAAAAATAAAAATTGAATGAATAGTAAAATAATAGTCCATAAACAAGGGACTCCATGTCAGTGTAATAGTTTAATAAAATCACTCAACCGGTTCCAACGTTTCGGCCCCATGGCCTTCATCAGGGTGAAAATAACAAGAGATTTACATATCACACATTCACAATAATTAACTGTAGATAAATAATTGAGAGAGACATTGGAATATACACTGATGACGCTGCGCTATACGTATGCGGCAAGCGTCACAGGGAAACATCCTACGGCATGCAATACACTGGAAGTCCAATAAAGGATGAATGAAATCATCCGTACCCCAATCCCCGCTAAAAGTTTAGACGACAGGGCGAGTATAATGAGGATAGTATACAAATTTATATGAGAGATAATAATCAGTGGTATCCATTTACACACATCGAAGGCGCTATTAAATGGGACGAGGCGCTAATAAATTTGTATACTATAAGGATAGTATACAAATTTATTATAAAGATAATGATCACTGTAGTATTCGAAGTAATGAGCCAAGCCCCCCCCCCCCCCCCCCCATTATTTCCGCCGGCATATAGACCCCTATATACAATTCTACATTAATAAAACCTTAAAAAATACCGATGCCATTAACACCGACCCTTCCATCTGAATCCAATGGCATCGACACCCATATGTTATCACCGGGACATAAAAGGCACCTAGGGCTCCAGAAGATAAATCGAGAGAAACAACAGTATACATATGGTCGCCACGCCAGGAAAAAGGTAAACTAACCATACACAGGTATGCAGATATAGACGGAGAATTACGTGAGGAGTGCCCTACTTACGTTTGCGCCCCCTCCACCTTCACCCCCTCTTTGAGTACAACGTGTACACAAGCATGATGTATAAAATAGCGGAATGGCCCCTCATAACCCCGCACATGTCCCCACATGATTATAAAGGATACATATGAAATAGTAAGCCACTGTAAATGGTGATAGGTTGGAGGTAGAGGAGGGTGCGGTATATGAATGAAAGAAAACCATTTACTACCCCTCCTCCCCCCCCCCCCCACAGAAAGAAGGGGGGGGTCATTATAGGAGACAGGAGCTATAAATAATCACAGCCCACCTTCCGAACGATTGTTTCCCGCTTGCTCTAATGAGGGGTGAAGGTCTACGTATAATTCAATAGAACATAATAATCGAATATGGTTATAATTTCTATACCCAACAAAACGGGTTTAACAAAATTACATATATAGGAAGATTATTATAGACATAACTAACTAGAAAGAACCATGCAACCACGGACATCATTGGGACCGCCTCTGTCAGCCGGTTCCAATGATATTTATAATGGCATGGTTATATGAGGACATACGCAAATTATTCGAGGTCACCCCACTAAAGTACAAGTCAAATCCCTGGTTGTGTTATTCCGGTAAAATGAGTAATAGTGATTACTAATGCCAATAGGGTTAAGTACCACCCGGAAGGATAAAAGATGGAAGTTAAACAGGCGCCACCATTCGCACGCATAGTCAATACACGGGTACAATAAGCTAAATTTAGTGGTGGATGAGAATTATAGCCAAGAAAAGGAAATGGAACCGACATTAAAAATAAGAAGAGCACTGTCTGAAGGAGACTTTCTTCAGTTAAGTGAGGGGTCAGCGCGATACGGCAGATAAAAGGAAGCCAGTACCTCTTGCGTACATCCTTAAAGAGAATATAACTTACAGAATAATTAATACCGATTTAACTGGTAAAGTGCTGAGTTTTTTCTGACAAAATTCTCTCCGCTAGGGTTCTTTCTGTCTCTCCTACGTAAACGGCACATTCACACTTGTTACAGCACAGAATATACACCACATTGCATGTTTTACAATTGACATCTTGTCTTACAGTAAATTGGGATGACTTACATGTATTGTTCACTTTATCGAATGATATCTTCCCACAAGTGACACAGTTCTTTTTGCAGAGTTGGGGAGGTGGTGTGATGGTCTGTGCTGTTTTCTTATGAACAAGTATATCTGCAAGGTTTCTATTCCTCCTATGAGAGATTAATGGAGGAGATGGGAAAATTTTCTTCATTTTTTCTGAATCGTGTAATACATGCATATATTTTTTAGTAATATTACTAATGTCAGGTAAATGTTTTGAGTACGTAGTAACCAGTGGCACACGAACATTTTGCTTTTTGTCTTGACTTTTTCTATATTTCAAAAGAGTGTCTTGATCCAATGCGTCGACCTTCCGGAGCTGCCTTTCAATAAGCGTCCCACTGTAACCCCTTCTTCTTAACTGAATTTTGAGGTCTTTTCGGTGTCGGACATAATCGTCGTATTTTTCACATATTCTCTTTATTCTTATGCCTAAACTGTATATAATAGATCTTTTAGTGTGAGTTGGGTGGTCGGATTTGTAATTGAGATAAAGCCTTTTATCCGTTGGCTTGATATACAAATCCGTGCAGATATGTCCATTCTCTAATTTAACGTATGTGTCTAAAAACTAAATTTTCTGTTTGCTGTATCTCAGTTCTACCTTGATGTTGGGATGTATGCTGTTAGCGAAGTTTGAAAAATTCCTCAGTTCTTCTATGCCATGAGTCCAGATTCCAAATCCGTCGTCAATGTATCTTTTATAGAACATAGGTTTTAGGTGGAAATTTAATAGCGCCTCGTCCCATTTTCTCATATAAGTACATGCAAAGTTCTTCCCTAGTCTTGATCCAATAGCTACCCCATCCTTTTGTATATAATGTTTATTGCCAAAGTCGAAGTTGTTGTTGTCTAGCACAATTTTGATCATATCCAATACATATTTAGTGGGGATTAATGCCGACGTCCGTTTTTCAAGAGCTTCATGACACGCTTCAAGGCCTTCTTTACGTGGGATGGAAGGATACAGTTTACACACATCGAAGCAGAAGAGGTATGCATCTTCCGGTATTTCTTCATCTATGCATGATACTTTGTTGATAAAATCTGTTGTATCCTTAATGAAGCTAGGGGTGTTTGCCACGTATTCTTGGAATTCATATTCTGCTACCTCAGCAACACGCTCCATCGGAGTACCAATGCCACTAACTATCGTTCTGTATGGAGGTTCGGGTTTGTGTAGTTTTGGGTTCCCTTTCAGTTTACCCGCAGTGGGATATCTTGGATTCAAGTACTGTTTCAGATCTCTTCCGATTGCCCCTTCTTTCTCCATTTTATTGAGTAGTGTTCTAACATGTTTGGTAGATCGAGTAGTCAAATCTTCCTCGGTCTCAAGATAGGAGGGACTGGCTTCCATTTCAGATTACAGTTTTTCAATATAATTTACTGTGTTTTCTACTACTACCCCAGAGCCTTTATCTGCTGGTCGTATTATAATGTCCTTATTATCCAGGAGTTCTTTCATTCCTGCCCGTTCTTCGTTAGTGAGGTTGTGTGGAATTTTATGTTTAATACTTGCCATGATGGCATTTTTAACAATATCAATATACGCGTCAAGTGCAGCGTTTCTGCCGCTCATGGGTGTAAACGAATTCTCCTTCTTATTGGTGAATCGAGAGCCTGGGTTAATATTTGGGCTCCCTATGGGAGCCAAAATTGGCCATTTTGCTGAAGAATTAAAAATTTTGTATTCAGTACCCTCTAGAGGTGTGTAACTAAGATTAATCCACATAGGTTGTGTTTAGGGGCTTCATAGGGGAGCTCTACATTTTACTTTATGATCAACTGAAGAAAAGGCATGATGCCCGGATTATTTTTGTCACTCCTGAGGGACTCAAGGATTAACAGTGTAGCCTATGGAGATGGCTTGCTTAATGTACTCATTCTTGGACTCTGTTTATATTGTGTTTTGTTCAAGATGAGCGCTTCAGGCCCTATGGGGCTTCTTGTTCTTGATGAGTTCAAGTGGAGCCCTGTAGAAGGTATTGTGTTCTGTTCAAGATGAGCGCTTCAGGCCCTATGGGGCTTCTTGTTCTTGATGAGTTCAAGTGGAGCCCTGTAGAAGGTACGTTGCAGCTGATGTTTCAGGGTAATCTTTAAGACTAATACTTAAAGCTGCAGTGTTGATTGGAGAATTTGCTGAATTTTGTGCTGACCAAAACTTTTTCTTGGGCTGGATTGGGTAATCCTGGTCGGGCAAAAGGAGTTGCTTTGTGTTTTCCCTCACAATTTTGACAAACGCGGGCAAAACGACAAGTGCTCCACCTACACCTACCTTTGTTATAAGCAAAGCAAACACCCTGCTTGTTGGGAGTGGCAACAGGCAAATTGTGCGAGTAACCAGGCTTGTTGGGAGCATGTTGAGATTTTGTTATCGTCAGTTGTAGCCAAACATTTGAGAGCATTTTGTCCCATGGCCGTAAATTGATGGTTTGCCTCATTCTGAACTGCTCATCATAACTTCTCCAAGCAAATTCTGAAAAACAAGAAGCAGCATCCCTAATAATTTGAAAATACTGTTTGTTTCGGTATGAGATTAGCTTATATCTATTCACATCTCATTAATTATAAATTGTCATGCCGAGATTCTTTCCAGTGTTGAAGAATATTTTCTTTTACAAAAAGTATGTCAGTGTCTGAAATTGCTTATTTATTTAGAAATATCAGTGTTTATTGCATGTATAAATTTGCTCAGTGCAATCTCCATTGCGCTCAGCAAGCAAAAACAATCTGGTCACATGCTATGAAGTATGCCTAATTTGGATTATGGAATCAACTATTCTGTTTAGTTATTGGGGTGTTAGTGAAGCTTTAAATTTTATTGACGCTTTTCTGCCACCTGTCTCAGTATATTTGTAAATATACGTTGGTTTTACTAGAAACTATGAGCGCTGTCAGTTATATCTACTGGGATTCTCTTGGCCCATTCGTTAATGCTTTCCGGCCCTCATAGTTATTAATATGCATGCAAACAACAATTTTAGGCTTAACAGCATTTCACTGATTCAAAAGTCTCATTCAGCAATTTCTATCATTAAACTTGTAAATAATTGTCGGGTATCGTAGTTGTTTTCTATTATCTTTCAGTTTGTAAGGGTTTTATTGGTACAGATGTAATATTTTGGTCATACAAAGAGTGCCTTGTAACACACAGTCAGGACCCTGACAGAAGTAGTCCCACTGTCAGCATTTCCTGATAAGCTCCCAGGAATCCTGACAGCAATTACATTATACCATTGGTGGTTTATGGTCATTTGGTACACCAAAAGTCTATAAAAGGGACTGCGGTGCCAAGTTTGACTGTTTGATCATAAGATTGATCGTAGATGCAATCATCCAAGCAAGCCTGAATATAAGCAACCTGCCATTTACAAAATGAGGTTCCCTGAGGGTGAATTTGCTGATGCTTTCCCCTCTACAGTGGGCCAATTTATCCTCTAGGTACCGGTACATCTTTCTGTTTTAGCTTGAGACCTTGATTCAGACTGAGGTTCACAGAGGGTAAATTTTGTGATGCTACCCTGCGGTGCAGGGTAGCATCACCAAATTCACCCTCTGGGGACCTCATTTTGCAGATGACAGTCTGCTTATATTCAGGCTTGCATCCAAATAATCTAACTTGAAAGCTCAAATAAGTCCTTGAAACTTATCACAAAGGTGCGAATAAAGCTCGGTTAGACCCAGAAGAGAATGCAGGTACAACCTGAAACAGAGACAAAAATTTAAAGGACTCTTTATTTCAAGAGATCACATGAAGTACATATTAACAATAAAGCAATACTAAGTTCTATTGTTTATTAAAATTTTTGAAATAAATTTGGCCGCAACAAATTCACACTACGGCTGATACACACTTATATCTCCCCAAGGTGTTCCTCCGTGGTAGAGATAATTAACAAGAAAACTTACCACCCTCTAGGGAATCCATAACAGAGTTGGGTAAATTAATCCAATAAACACCAGTACTCTCTAGGGGTACACTTAGCCGAGTAAACCACCTACGTGTTACATTAAGTAAAACAATCCATCATAACCTACTCCCTGGGAATCCACAGATGAGTATTTAACCTACCACCATTACTCTCTAGGGGAACATCGTCTGTAGCAGAGTAAAGACTGCCACTCTCTAGGGTACAAATTAGCAGAGTGTACTAAAATAAACCATCCCAAAAGCATTCTCTAGGGTGTACTATAGCAGAATAAACCACTTACTGTATGAAAAGGCCGTATTATGTACTCCCCAGGGTAATCCATAGTAGAGTCCTAAATTATATATGTCCTAAAATTATCGCTAATCAAACCCAATGTGATAAACCTGCCACTGAATTTTGTCAATACAAAATTGCTTTACCACAACTTAAAGACTGATATAGGCTAAAGCTCAGGCCAAAATAATGGATTTTTCAATTAAAAATGTTTTCAATGGTGCCCTGAAAGTTATTTAATAAAATAAATCATTTCCAATATCGGAAAGATGCACACCGTCATCCCAAAACAGGTCTGGGCAGTCATAGGAGATATCAGAATGCTGAACCACACACACTCCATTCTGAAGTACAGCCCAACGTCCTGCTCTGTTTATCAGACTAAAATGGTAGCAGGCAACATATGGTGAATTTCAATGATATTGCATATCAATTAATTGACAAAGAGGAGCTGCCTCAATGGACGTCAAATACATTACCCCCAGGTGAATAAGTAAATACCTGGGTGGCACCTTATGACTTAAAATTTCTCGAAGTTTAGGGCGTAGATCCATCCATCCCATACCTCGCCTGCCAAACCATAACAAGACACACCTTCACGCGTCAGGTTGAGATGCCGACACGATTGCACAAATGTCCGGCGATAAGCCCAGTAGACTATAGACGATCCCAGCAGCCAAATATTATGCCCCTCCTGCATAGCCCTTATGGTTGCCGCATGCTCTCTTTTTATATCCAATGTAAACTTAAAAAAAATAAAAATTGAATGAATAGTAAAATAATAGTCCATAAACAAGGGACTCCATGTCAGTGTAATAGTTTAATAAAATCGCTCAACCGGTTCCAACGTTTCGGCCCCATGGCCTTCATCAGGGTGAAAATAACAAGAGATTTACATATCACACATTCACAATAATTAACTGTAGATAAATAATTGAGAGAGACATTGGAATATACACTGATGACGCTGCGCTATACGTATGCGGCGAGCGTCACAGGGAAACATCCTACGGCATGCAATACACTGGAAGTCCATATAAAGGATGAATGAAATCATCCGTACCCCAATCCCCGCTAAAAGTTTAGACGACAGGGCGAGTATAATGAGGATAGTATACAAATTTATATGAGAGATAATAATCAGTGGTATCCATTTACACACATCGAAGGCGCTATTAAATGGGACGAGGCGCTGATAAATTTGTATACTATAAGGATAGTATACAAATTTATTATAAAGATAATGATCACTGTAGTATTTGAAGTAATGAGCCAAGCCCCCCCCCCCCCCCCCATTATTTCCGCCGGCATATAGACCCCTATAATACAATTCTACATTAATAAAACCTTAAAAAATACCGATGCCATTAACACCGACCCTTCCATCTGAATCCAATGGCATCGACACCCATATGTTATCACCGGGACATAAAAGGCACCTAGGGCTCCAGAAGATAAATCGAGAGGGAGAAACAACAGTATACAAATGGTCGCCACGCCAGGAAAAAGGTAAACTAACCATACACAGGTATGCAGATATACACTGAGAATTACGTGAGGAGTGCCCTACTTACGTTCGCGCCCCCTCCACCTTCACCCCCTCTTTGAGTACAACGTGGTACACAAGCATGATGTATAAAATAGCGGAATGGCCCCTCATAACCCCGCACATGTCCCCACATGATTATAAAGGATACATATGAAATAGTAAGCCACTGTAAATGGTGATAGGTTGGAGGTAGAGGAGGGTGCGGTATATGAATGAAAGAAAACCATTTACTACCCCTCCTCCCCCCCCCCCCACAGAAAGAAGGGGGGGGGGGTCATTACAGGAGACAGGAGCTATAAATAATCACAGCCCACCTTCCGAACGATTGTTTCCCGCTTGCTCTAATGAGGGGTGAAGGTCTACGTATAATTCAATAGAACATAATAATCGAATATGGTTATAATTTCTATACCCAACAAAACGGGTTTAACAAAATTACATATATAGGAAGATTATTATAGACATAACTAACTAGAAAGAACCATGCAACCACGGACATCATTGGGACGCCTCTGTCAGCCGGTTCCAATGATATTTATAATGGCATGGTTATATGAGGACATACGCAAATTATTCGAGGTCACCCCACTAAAGTACAAGTCAAATCCCTGGTTGTGTTATTCCGGTAAAATGAGTAATAGTGATTACTAATGCCAATAGGGTTAAGTACCACCCGGAAGGATAAAAGATGGAAGTTAAACCAGGGCGCCCACCATTCGCACGCATAGTCAATACACGGGTACAATAAGCTAAAATTTAGTGGTGGATGAGAATTATAGCCAAGAAAAGGAAATGGGAACCGACATTAAAAATAAGAAGAGCACTGGTCTGAAGGAGACTTTCTTCAGTTAAGTGAGGGGTCAGCGCGATACGGCAGATAAAAGGAAGCCAGTACCTCTTGCGTACATCCTTAAAGAGAATATAACTTACAGAATAATTAATACCGATTTAAATAGAAAAAATATTTTAAATGTAGCCCACAATAGGCTATCTTATCCTATTACACCTTCCAACACTAACTCCAACAGGGCCTGGGCCCCCCTAACCGAACGAGTGCGATGCGCTCGCTCGGATAAGGGGCCCCAACCCCCACCAAAGTCAATGCTGAAAGGTGCAACAATGACGCCTGCCGTTAGGGATATAACAGAAAAATAAGTAAATGTCACCCAGGCGCAACTGGGCGTACATGGGGACGGCGCATGAGACGACTGGCTAAATTGGTAAACTATTTCTATTCCACTTAGTATTAAACCCAACAGAGTCTCTTGTGCAAAGTCTCCTAATCCACACGTCCTCCCGGATAAGTCGTTTGTGTTTATCATTTCCTACTATCTCTGCTACGCAAACACTTAGGTCACACAAATTGTGTCCATGGGAGTTGAAATGTACATGACTGGGTTTATCCTTGTGCAACCGTATATCGCGTATATGTTCAATAATTCTCTCCGCTAGGGTTCTTTCTGTCTCTCCTACGTAAACGGCACATTCACACTTGTTACAGCACAGAATATACACCACATTGCATGTTTTACAATTGACATCTTGTCTTACAGTAAATTGGGATGACTTACATGTATTGTTCACTTTATCGAATGATATCTTCCCACAAGTGACACAGTTCTTTTTGCAGAGTTGGGGAGGTGGTGTGATGGTCTGTGCTGTTTTCTTATGAACAAGTATATCTGCAAGGTTTCTATTCCTCCTATGAGAGATTAATGGAGGAGATGGGAAAATTTTCTTCATTTTTTCTGAATCGTGTAATACATGCATATATTTTTTAGTAATATTACTAATGTCAGGTAAATGTTTTGAGTACGTAGTAACCAGTGGCACACGAACATTTTGCTTTTGTCTTGACTTTTTCTATTTTCAAAAGAGTGTCTTGATCCAATGCGTCGACCTTCCGAGCTGCTTTCAATAAGCGTCCCACTGTAACCCCTTCTTCTTAACTGAATTTTGAGGTCTTTTCGGTGTCGGACATAATCGTCGTATTTTTCACATATTCTCTTTATTCTTATGCCTAAACTGTATATAATAGATCTTTTAGTGTGAGTTGGGTGGTCGGATTTGTAATTGAGATAAAGCCTTTTATCCGTTGGCTTGATATACAAATCGTGCAGATATGTCCATTCTCTAATTTAACGTATGTGTCTAAAAACTCAATTTTCTGTTTGCTGTATCTCAGTTCTACCTTGATGTTGGGATGTATGCTGTTAGCGAAGTTTGAAAAATTCTCAGTTCTTCTATGCCATGAGTCCAGATTCCAAATCCGTCGTCAATGTATCTTTTATAGAACATAGGTTTTAGGTGGAAATTTAATAGCGCCTCGTCCCATTTTCTCATATAAGTACATGCAAAAGTTCTTCCCTAGTCTTGATCCAATAGCTACCCCATCCTTTTGTATATAATGTTTATGCCAAAGTCGAAGTTGTTGTTGTCTAGCACAATTTTGATCATATCCAATACATATTTAGTGGGGATTAATGCCGACGTCCGTTTTTCAAGAGCTTCATGACACGCTTCAAGGCCTTCTTTACGTGGGATGGAAGGATACAGTTTACACACATCGAAGCAGAAGAGGTATGCATCTTCCGGTATTTCTTCATCTATGCATGATACTTTGTTGATAAAATCTGGTTGTATCCTTAATGAAGCTAGGGGTGTTTGCCACGTATTCTTGGAATTCATATTCTGCTACCTCAGCAACACGCTCCGTCGGAGTACCAATGCCACTAACTATCGTTCTGTATGCAGTTCGGGTTTGGTGTAGTTTTGGGTTCCCTTTCAGTTTCCCGCAGTGGGATATCTTGGATTCAAGTACTGTTTCAGATCTCTACCGATTGCCCCTTCTTTCTCCATTTTATTGAGTAGTGTTCTAACATGTTTGGTAGATCGAGTAGTCAAATCTTCCTCGGTCTCAAGATAGGAGGGACTGGCTTCCATTCAGATTGCAGTTTTTCAATATAATTTACTGTGTTTTCTACTACTACCCCAGAGCCTTTATCTGCTGGTCGTATTATAATGTCCTTATTATCCAGGAGTTCTTTCATTCCTGCCCGTTCTTCGTTAGTGAGGTTGTGTGGAATTTTATGTTTAATACTTGCCATGATGTCATTTTTAACAATATCAATATACACGTCAAGTGCAGCGTTTCTGCCCGCTCATGGGTGTAAACGAATTCTCCTTCTTATTGGTGAATTTTTTTACTTCAAATCGTTATTGTTTTCATGTCCCTTGCTGTAGAAGAATTTGCGTAACCGCATACGCTGTTCCCACTCGATAAGATCCGCCGCCAATTTACTAGTATCCATCTTTTCTTGTGTGGGGATGAATTTGAGGCCCTTAGATAGTAAAGATGTTTGCGTATCCGTTTAATTCCAATTTTGAAATTATTGGGTGACCAGATCATTCCCTTGTAGCTGTCCATTCTGGTGCTTTTCCGCCCCATGCTTGTTATGGTTAAGTTCAAAAGAACTAGATTTCCTCAATTCTCATTAAAGATGCCGGCCGCTTCAGGTATATTGACATCTTCCGCAGATAAGTATTCCCGCATCCATCTGACATAGTGAACCAGTCAAAGTAGGGGCCATTCGTGCCAGCTTGTTCATTTGTCTCTGCCATGATGACTAGCTATAGAACTGGATCGCGAACTTGCGAGTGCTCGTAGTTTGTGTTTCTTAATAGTAGCTGATCTCTCTTGTTCCACTTTTTCCAATTTTCAGTAGCGCTCGAGTCATGTATATTGTTTTTATATCTGATATTCAGATATCGTCCTCGAGGTCTTCAAGTTTTTCTTTGGCTTGCTCGCGATATGATATTCATGAGTCTCAAGGATGTGTCAATTTTAATTTTTCGCACTGATTTATGTACCTCTCGTCAACGTCCAGGTCAAGATTCCAGTGTATTTGAAACCCTATCGGGATCAAACATTTCCTAATTGCCGTGTCGAGAAAGTCATTATGTGATATATACCTCTCCCTTTTCTCTACAGCTCTTCGAAGCTCCAAGTGAATCATCCTATCTCTCGTCCCCATCTTCCGGGTCAGGAGCGCAATAACAGTAATTGAATAGTAAAATAATAGTCCATAAACAAGGGACTCCATGTCAGTGTAATAGTTTAATAAAATCGCTCAATCGCTCAACCGGCATCGACACCCATATGTTATCACCAGGGACATAAAAGGCACCTAGGGCTCCAGAAGATAAATCGAGAGAAACAACAGTATACATATGGTCATCAACGCCAGGAAAAAGGTAAACTAACCATACACAGGTATGCAGATATAGACGGAGAATTACGTGAGGAGTGCCCTACTTACGTTCGCGCCCCCCTCCACCTTCACCCCCCTCATTGAGTACAACGTGTATGCAAGCATGATGTATAAAATAGAGGAATGGCCCCTCATAACCCCCGCACATGTCTATATCTGCATACCTGTGTATGGTTAGTTTACCTTTTTCCTGGCGTGGCGACCATATGTATACTGTTGTTTCTCCTCGATTTATCTTCTGGAGCCCTAGGTGCCTTTTATGTCCCGGTGATAACATATGGGTGTCGATGCCATTGGGATTCAGATGGAAGGGTCGGTGTTAATGGCATCGGTATTTTTAAGGTTTTATTAATGTAGAATTTTATTAATGTGGAAATAATGGGGGGGGGGGGGGGGGGG
>CM062291.1:375292787-375551506 GCA_031216915.1 Pictodentalium vernedei
TCCGATTCGATATTGTCAATGAAAACTGAAACATTTCCAGTTTCCTTTAGTCACTGCGCATGTCATTCTACATCCCAATTCATCCAGCAAACGAAACCGAAAGTGCAATGCTAATTTAATCAGAACAGACAGATAGACCAACTGTGATTGGCCAGTCAGTAGTGAAATCGTCTGCTACGGCCCACCGAATTGCTTGTACCAATTAATTTGACGTTGTTTCCCTTTCTTCAAAGATTTGTGTACAAGCGAGAAATTTTATCGTCTGTGTTTTTGCTGTTTGTCTTTTCTGAATTGGTTATGTTTTCCTGATGCCAACGGTGACTCTTATCAAAGTTACAGTCTATTGAAGTATTCAGAGTAGACAGCAAGTAGCAATCTAAATATCATGATTATCTGTGTTTAAAAACATCTGTCCCAAACATCCATAGTTGTGAACCTTTGGGGAATTTTACGAGTGTGATTTGCACTCGCAACACACTTTGCGAGTGCACTTTTTTGCACCCGTAAAATTTACTCACACAAAGGACTGTTAAGGTTGGACGTAACTTTTCTCCGTGGCACGAAAATAACTTACCATTGTGTCGCGGCAACGGCATTTGCGTCATGTATGGCAGGGCTGGGGTAATTTGTAATTGTAATGAGTGTAATTAATTAAATGTTTTCAAAGTAATTGGGTGTAATGTGTAATTGAGACCTTTGTCAATTACATGTAATTGAAAAGTAATTAATTACATTGGAAAATACCATGTAATTTCAATTACTTTCCAATTACTTTCAATTACATTTAGTCACAAACATGAGTGTGAAGAATATTTACATCAAAAATCAAAACTGAATGACACTTTTATAAAACATCTTTCCATTTCATAAAACTTTACCATTATTGTTTCAAAACTTCCATTACTGCACAACTTTATGGGCAAGAAAGTTAGAGAAGAACTACTCAGTGGAGTGAGGGAGGTGCTTAAAAGAAAGATTATGTGTGGCCTCCCATATTATTACAGTGACGCATGGGAAAGGCACGTGATCGCTCTCTTGCACCATCGCTCATGCAAAAATTGTCCAAGATGCGCGAATAATCGCTCGCCTCTGTTCTTGGGTGTATTTTTTTTTTTTTTTTTTTTTTTTTATCCATTTGAGTTGCGTCAACAGAAACATTCAATTAATTTTTAATGTTGGGAAATTTTTAATCACTCATAATTTGATGCGTTTAAAGTACAATTCCAAACAATTTCCTTTTCGTCGTTATGAACATGACACACAGTAGTTCTCTTATACATCCACACTCAACACGCTAACAGTAAGAGGGGTTGCTCGGTGGTTCTCTCCGGGTACTCCGGCTTCCTCCACCCGTAAAACTGTCACGGTCACGATTAGCCGTTGTGCATAAGTATGTGACCTTAAACACCAATAAATAAATAAATAACAGTAAGAGGGTTGTACATTGACAACTTAACCAGACCTTACTCCTGCCAGAAAACGAACACGCATGTTCAGATGTTAAAAAAATGGTGGGCATTCTGAGATCTGAGAAACGTTTTAATACTTCCGTATTTTTTTTTATCAAAGACATGCGGAATGTTACCACATTCTTTATTTTCATTTACACACATGACACCTGTCGCTCCAATTCACCAGTGACACAAATTAATGTGCCTGATTTGGAATTTACACATCCATTTTCCACGATTTTAATAATTTGCCATTTAAAATCCAGAACTAATTTTAGTGGGTTACAAATATTTTCACCCTCAAAATTTCCACCTGTGTTCAGTTGTATTCATACATTTGTTTCGAACGACGCTTGTCAATGGAAATTGCAAAGTAAATTTTTGTACATGCCATAATATATAGTTCACTTCAGATTATCTAAAAGTTCATTTCAGGAATTCTGGTAATACATTTAATAAACAAACACTAGATTTCAAGCTTGCACTTTTATTCTGAACCACAGGCAAACAATAACATTAACTTAACTTAATTTAGAAAAAAAATACACTTTGAATGTACAATTCAACAGTATTAAAAAATTGAAGATAAACATTGAATCAAAATCACTCTCCTCACATTTTTCACTCTCGCAAACTTGATTTGAGATGAGCGATTTTCCACTCGCCTCCATTTTGCTCCCATTCGTCATTGTTATTATTATTAATTTTTGATTCATGGTTGAGGTCACATTTTTAAGTTTCATACTTACTGCTTTTAGGCATTGGATTTGAAATAAAAAGTTCCATTCCATTTACTTTTTTCTTTATTTTAAATAGAGAAAATTGTCATGCATTATTAAGAAGTAAAATAGATTGAAGTTCAATTGTCTTCACAACCTGTTACATAGAAACTGTTGAAAACTTTGTCTTTATTGGTGGCCTTTGTTTGAGCTAAACCAATTTGACACCTTTAGACAATACTTTTAACTGTTAAAGGAAATACAGTGGAACATAAAGGTTATCTTGGTCTTAAAACAACATGAAAAAGCATGATATTTCTCTGTATTTATTAAGAAAGATGCAAGCCGAGAGGTCCTCGGTTCGAATCCCACCTGCGGCAACTGCGTCGTGTCCTTGGGCAAGACACTTCACCCCCATTGCCCACGTGGGGGCACGGTGACGTTGTGTACTAAGGCGTACTGCACGTCAATGGTGCACATGTCTTTAACCAATGCTAATCCTGCTTGTGTGGAGTTGGTATGTTGGGGAGCTGACAGTTGCTCGCCATTGCTCGGTGGTTCTCTCCGGGTACTCCGGCTTCCTCCACCCATAAAACTGTCGCGGTCATGGTTAGCCATTGTGCAGAAATATGTGACCTTAAAAACACCAGTAGATAAATAGATAAATTAAGAAAGATTATGAGCTTCTTGTGTGAAGTATTAAGTAGATTTATTATACTTGCTAAAAAAACATACAAATCTGATAACATTGAGAGTGACAGACCTGCTAAAAAGGTTCAGTGTGATGTACATGAACAATTAGAATCCACAGAGGACTTCTTTAGTTTTATGGAGAAGTTACAAAACAAACAATTAACTGAAATATCATCTTTGACTGGGCTAAATAATTATATAAATGAACCCGGTATTTACATGTCATGAAATCCACTGGATTATTAGAAAATAGGATCTTCTAATTATCCCATATTTATCATTACTGGCCATACGATATTTGACTATGCTTGTCTCTTCAGCCTCAGTGGAAAGGCTTTTCAGTATTGCAGGAAAGGTATATACATGTAAACCAGATAAATGTTCCTTGAAGGATGACACTTTTCAGAATTTAATGATGATAAAATGTAATAACCATATACCCCAGTGTCATAATTGAAAGCAATGTACATTTGGTTGTATTTTTAATAATTTACTACTTGTCGTGGCAAGAAATAGGCAACATGTATTTTTGGTTTCTATTCCTTTTCTTACAGTAGTTTCTTGGGAAATGAATAAAATGTGTGTGCTATTTTTATCTTAACTGTTTTCAGTTGATTATTTTGGAGTGTAACCCCTCATAATTCCCACAACATTTATTCCAGTAATCATGTTCTGAAATTAAGAAACAAGCAATTCTAAATTTCATAAAAATAGGGAGTTTGGCTTGAACATTTTTCTCCTCTTCAGTTCTATTACCGGTACAATGTATGCATTTTCCCTGCTAACAATAGCAAAAAAGCAAAGTTCATACATACACATACTGGTTATGATGCTTTCTTTAAAGAAATATTGCCAAAGTAATTAAAAGTAATTGAAAAGTAATTAATTACATTTCATGAAGTAATTGTAATTAATTACTTTGAAATTAAAAGTAATTGTAATTGAAAAATTAAAAGTAATTGTAATTAATTACATTTAGATATAATTGACCCCAGCCCTGATGTATGGTGTGCTGTGCGTGTAAAAATAAAGTAATAATATTCCAGATAATCCGGAAATTGCGTAATTTATATACCCGGTAGGCCTACTCGAAATAACAAAAAAAATTCTGAAAATTTTAAAATCCTTAAACATATTTACAGTTTTGTGGATTTCTAGCATATTACTCTTTTTTTTTCACAGTGTGGACATTTGAGTACGCTGTCACATCTCAGCATTTTTCACATCTGTGCAGAAGGTGAGATGAGTCCAATGAGGGCAGTAGTAACATTTTCCCCACTTTGTAATGCTACAGCAACCCCTCAAAAGCTACGGCTGCCACTGATCACACACGCAACATGTATCGTCATCTGTGAGGTCGCTATCTGAATCAAAATCCTCTGAAGCTGGAAAACGTCGCGCACATGCTTTCTTTTTCAGGCCTGACATACTCGGCTTAGGGTCAGTGATTTTTTTGAGAGTGGTGGTTGTGGGTATTGATTGTGTAGCTGGTATATTATTAGACTTTGAAATAACAGTTTCGTCTTTTTCGATTTTGATGTTGATTCAATGATGGTCAAATTTGAAGAATTTAATAAACTGCCCATAATATATGGAGGGACAAATTTTCTCTTTTTCTTATTAACAATGTTTTTGAAGGTCCTTTTCTCAAAAAAACTTCCAGTTTCTTGGTTAGTATGTAGAACATTTTCACACAAGTGCTTGCTGCCTACAGGTAATGTCTCATCTTCTATTCGGTCCGAAATTCAAGATGGCTGCCAGCCGCCATTTTGTACCGATGATGCAGAAATCTGTTTTTTGTACAGAACTTCCATATGAAAGCTCTGATTTGAATAATTTTTTGTATGAATGTTTAGTACCATGGGATACATCACATATAATACGGGTTTTTTTCTCGTGCGTAAATTGTGCAAATTGGACTAATTTTGATGTTTTTTGGTGTTACTTTCAGCACTGTAAGTGCAAATGCCAATACGGCTCGGGCTAGAGGACGTATTTATGAACCGATCTTTACGAAACTTCTTGGGTACCTTTGGTATCACCGTGGGACGCGAACGAGTGTTTTGGGGTCCGGTCCGAAATTCAAGATGGCCGATGGCAGCCATTTTGTACAAAATTAGGTGCAATCAGATTTTTGCACAGAACTTCCATATGAAAGCGCTGATTTGAATAATTTTTTGTGTGAATGTTTAGTACCATGGGATACATCACATATAATACGGGTTTTTTTCTCGTGTAGAAATTATGCAAATTAGATGAACTTTGATTTTTTCAGTGCGACTTACACACAGTAAGTACACATGTCAATACGGCTCAGACTAGAGTCTGTATTTATGAACTGATCTTCACGAAATGTCTTGGGTACCTTCGTTATCACCTTGGGACGAGAACGAGTGTTTCTGGTTGCGGTCTAAAATTCAAGATGGCTGCCAGTGGCCATTTTGTACCGAAATTAGGTCTGATCAGTTTTTTGTACACAACTTCTATACAGCTCAGACTAGAGGCCATATTTATGAACCAATCTTTACGAAACTTCTTAGGTACCTTTGTTATCACCGTGGGATGAGAGCGAGTGTTTTTGGGTATGGTCCGAAATTCAAGATGGCCACCAGCAGCCATTTTGTACCAAAATTAGTGCAGTCAGTCTTTTGTACAGAACTTCTGTATGAAAGTTCTGATTTGAATAAATTTTTGTATGAATGTTTAGTAACATGGAATACATCACATATTGTAAGGGTTTTTTTTTTCGTGCAGAAATTATGCAAATTAGATGAACTTTGATTTATTCAGTGCTACTTACACAATGTGAGCACACATGTCAATACGGCTCAGGGTAGAGGCTGTATTTATGAACCGATCTTCACAAAACTTCTTGGGTACCTTTGTTATCACCTTGGGACGAGAATGAGTGTTTCTGGGTACTGTACAAAATTCAAGATGGCTGCCAGTGGCCATTTTGTACCAAAATTAGGTCCAATCAGTTTTTTGTCACAAGTTCTATACAGCTCGTATTTATGAACTGATCTTCACAAAACTTCTTGGGTACCTTTGTTTTCACCTTGGGACAGGAACGAGTGTGTTTTGGGATGCCTTTGTTATCACTGTGCTATGAGAACAAATATTTTGGGGTTCAGTCAGACCCATTCTGGGACTCAAAGATTTCTTTTCTAGTTTAGCATCTGACTGTCACCCACCTTGACAATACTTTACCTATACATTTGTTACAGGCAACGGTCAGTATTTATGTACAGACCGTTACAATACTTTATATGTACCTTTGTTATCAGGTCATTACCTAGATGTTTGTCATTGCTGTGTCACATACTATACATGTGCATGTCTTTGTCTTGACAAGTTGAGCTACAGTGTCATTGACACTTCATTTGATGATGACAAGGAAATAATTTGAAGAAATGTTGAAAAACATCCAAATTCAAGAACTTGAGAAAAAAACAGGAAATTTGAACATAAACAACGTTTACTGCGAACGCGCACCAAAGTCTATGACAGATTTAAGGCCATCCAAAACATTTTGTCATTTCTTTAAATTTCATTTCATTTTGCTTACTTGCGAGTTGAACGCATTGACTGTACTCGCAGCTGCTAGCCTAAGATTTTAAAAATGCGCGGATTAGTTAATAGCGATGAGAAAGGATTGTCTTCTTGGGATTTCAAAATAAAAATAACGTTTCAGCATACAAAATAAAGTCCGATTTCACTCGGCGTCCACCAAATGATTTTCTAAGAGATTCTGAAATTGCCGTGTGCAAATCAACCGTCCCGATGCAGCAATTTCTTTTCTCTTGTGAATTATCGATGTTTCTCTTTTTTTTCTCTCTCCCTCGTCTTCTAAAAATATACGACCAGGGGCACATCAAGTCGCTTTCCAACATGGTCCGAGAGCAGATATATACAGTCACATATCGGAGGTTTTTTGTGTCCATACAGTGCAGTCAGTGTGGGCAGACTCTTTTGTGCGATATTGCCCATGAAGGCGCTGTGGGAAAATCCTGTTGAGGTACATGTATCTAGCACTAGCAGAATGTTTCTTATTAATGAAGCACCTGTTTAAACTGGTGCCTCATTATTAGAAGTTCTGTTAGCTTCCAATCCAATTTATCTCTAAAGATCTGACGTGGGCAAAATGTCCACTCATGGAAAAGTGCTCACCCTCGCGGACTCACTGTACCATGCAAATAATCATCGAGCAAGAAGCTACTTTACGATTAGATCTATACAACAATTTTTACATATGCCATGAGCAAACAATTTTGTGTCTATAAAAAGGTGGGTATTGGTCATGAGAGGTCAATACACAAAATACTCACTTTAATTATTTATTTAATATATCTTAGTCTGTCCAATCTTTTGGACAGTTTCTTCAGTTTTTCTCTCAATTGAGCCGGGCTATTCACCACAGTTTGGTGTGTGAATTTTGGAAAACTTCGAAACTCTCTGCCGGGGGTTTCTTTGAACAAATGCGATCCTTTCATTAGTTTGATAAACACTTCCAAATCAGTTTTATATTTGTTCAGCACCGATTTTTCTTGTCTTTTTGCATCTAGCACGGCAGTGTCGGTGATGGTCAAAGAGTAAAATTTTTCAAACACATTTCCCGAACTCCTCACAATCTTGCTGTTTTGCGCAACTGTTTTTTTTTGTCAAATTTCCGCCTGCTGCTTTCAGCGACTCTGTAACCAAAAACAAACAAAAAAAAATGTGTTAGTTGTTACCAATCAAATGTAATAAATTATTTCTTCAACAGAGAAACTATTCAGTGCATAAACAGAAACAATGGACAATATAGACACCCAGTAGTGAAAAGAAATATCCAAATGAGTGCCCCCTCTTCCCAACCGGCATCTATTCATTTTTCACCTTTTACATACAGAACAGGGTTTATTATATGGGACCTCAGAGTATGTCCTCGACTGAGAATTGTTCTAATTTAACATAATCATGACACTAGAATACATTCTAAAGTATACACCATTACATTTTCAGCCCATTTCAGTAAATTCCAAAACAATATTTCAGGAACAGGGCTCTGTAATCTAGGGCTCTGAAGTTGGGGGGGGGGGGGGGGGATGGGGACTGAAAAAAAAAACAACCAGGAGCATGTTTTAAGCCACGATTAAAGTTATACTTTGCCATTTCATAATTACCTTTGAACTCTCTGTTTAAAAGTTCGTTGACCAGATCCATTTCAAGATTTCACTACGGCCCTCCAGTGATTTTTATTTTGAAATCCCAAGAAGACAATCCTTTCTCATCGCTATTAACTAATCCGCGCATTATTTAAGTCTTAGGCTAGCAGTCACGAGTACGATCAACGCGTTCAACTCGCAAGTAAACAAAATGAAATTTAAGGAAATGACAAAATGTTTTGGATGGCCTGAAATCGGTCGCAGTAAATGTTGTTTATGTTCAAATTTCCTGTTTTTTTCTTCGAATTATTTCCATGTCATTGTCAAAAAATGGTGCAGGCACATGAATACATGTTTCCTGGATTGACAGCGGTAAGTATAATGTTGATTTGTGATTGTTAATCTTCAATATGAAGCGTGAAGTGAGTCGACCCGAATCAGGTCAATTTAATTTTTAGTCAGACTAGATTGGAACAGGTCTCTCAAAGACTGTGTGGGGGGGGGGGGGGGGGGGTGAATCCCTAGGTCACAGTCTTACAAAGACTAGGGCTAGGAAGAGGTCAGTGGACAAGAGGGAGAAGTCAGAAAAAAATTTAAAATGTTTGCCATAACATTTAACGGCGCTATGAAGTCAATTAGTAGATTGACTGTCACATGAGCAATTTGAAATCTGGTGCCTCCAGCAAGCCAGAATATAAGCAACCTGTCATTTGCAAAATGGGGTCCCCAGAGGGTGAATTTGCTGATGATATCCCATACAGTGAGCCAATTTATCCTCTAGGTACATCTTTCTGTTTTGGCTTGAGACCCTGATTCAGACTGAGGTTCACAGCGAGTAAATTTTGGGATGCTACCCTGCTGTGCAGGGTAGCATCACCAAATTCACCCTCTGGGGACCTCATTTTGCAGGTGACAGTCTGCTTATTTTCAGGCTTGGCCACCAAAAAGTACATTTCAAATTTTAATGTTCTCAACCCTTCACATTATTTATGTGGTTGAGTTCTAAATTATTTTTAAAGGTGATTTGAAACCTGTGTATTTTTTTCAAAGATACCAGACTACCAGCAATAGTGGCCACAGTGTAGCAATATTTTGTTCTTAAATTATTGTTTTGTTGCAATTTATTGGAGTGTTCCAATAGGCACTCCAATAAATTGCAACCAATCACCTTAATACAGTGGAGCCCACTTAATTGGATATCTCTTAATTGTATATCACTGTTAATTGAATATAATTTTCAAACACAAAACCATTTACCATACCTTCAGCACAAATTTGATCTGTTAATTGCATATGGGTTGTAGAGTAAACTCCTGTTAATTTTATATAAATTTTTGTAATATGTCGAAAAAATTACTGTAACACATACCAAATTCCCCTTATTTATCAACCTTTTTGGCCTCACTACATCCAATACAGGCATTTATTCTATTATATGTTGTTTGACAGAGCTCTGTGAGCTCTGTCAAACAAGATATAATAGAATAAATGCTCAGTTTACCTCCAGAACACAGGAAACTGACCACATCCCTGTTAATTGTATACTCCTGTTAAATGAATAATTTTCACTGGCAAAATGGATATTCAATTAAGAGGATTCTACTGTATAAAAAAAATCTATTGCTGAGCAAACATCAAGCTAATGTATACAGTGTTGAGCCACTAAAGTGGCTTCCAGCACTTTTCAATGGGGCCATGATTGAGGCTTCTAGCACTCGACCAGTTAACTAAAGACAAAGCAGTGCATTTAATCTTCAGAAGCACTGAAGTTGATTTTAAATTTACCTAAGAGCAGTATAATGAAATTTATCACTACATATTTTGAGAGTGTTCTTCATCACAGGTTTTTTTTTAAAAAAATATTTAAAGTATTCAAAATAAATTTCAAATTCATTTAAGAAGCTGGGTCTCTCATGATTTCTGAATGTCTTAACTAAACTGAAAAGTGCAGTAAAAAAGGTTTTCAATATCCTTCGTTAATTAAGCGTTATTAACAATTTGAGTTAATTTATTTCTGAGGAAATCTGAGGTAATTGACAAAATATTTCAATTGTCTCCCTTCTCTTCTACACTGGGTATATCTTTCCAATACCTACAGAAAAATGGCAGTTTCTGACGGTCATCCTACATTGATATATGCGATTGGTACTATGGAGACCTGCCATTCTCATCCACCCTAATATTTGTGATTTATAATCATATCTTGGTGAGTTAGAATGGACATTCTATTTTTAAAAAGCCATTTTTGTGCTGGTTGCTATCAGAAGGGCAAATTGTTTAAACACCACAATAGACCATTACAACTCTTTTGAGTAATATTAAATTGGGCTAGTTTGGGCTATTTTCAGAGCTATATGACATATTTTAACAGCAACCGCAAACGTGTTTATTTTTTCATGACCGTCAAAATGCGGAAGTGTTTCTATTTGGAAATAAAACATAAGAAATGCCCCAAACTGCCATGTCTCCCAAGGAATTTTGGGAGGGCGACTTGAATTTCATCCCCAATGTAAGCCAAGGCAACTTTAGGAATGACAAGGAGACTTCTTTGCCCTAGTTGCCCACTGACCCCTGCTTAACAGACAATCAACCGGGACAAAGAGAAGCCACACAATCGCCTTTGTTGATTGCTTTTAACTTATTTATTTTAACTTATGTGTTAGAAGATGAAAGGAGAAGAAAGTCATGCCTGTCACTAACATAGCTGAACTGTTGGTCTTCCATGCGTGTTTCAAACAAAGTATAATATAATAAACTGTACCATACCGGGAAGCTGGCAGCTGCTCGTCGTTGCTCGGTGTTTCTCTCCGGGTACTCAGGCTTCCTCCACCCGTAAAACTGTCACCAACACAATATGACCTTGGCTTGTGTCGTTAAACCCTAATAAATAAATAACTATACCGTACCAGTCTACAGGGGTCAGGCCTTAAGGTTAGTCTTATTTGGGCACAACATGGGCAGCGTCAAGGGTTCATGGTCCTACTGGACAGACTATGGGCGGGTCCGGTAGGAGAAAATTTTGAAATTTTAAACTCTTAAATGCAAATTCCTTGCTTCGAGGTATTGAATTTTGACAAAACTCACCTGACAATTATTATGAAGTTTTTATGTCTGAACATACTTTCATGCTGAATAATTTCATTGTTCCATAAACATGACTTGGACAGAACGACTGCTACTGCTAGAACAGTAGCAGTCAGTCTGAGACTCTTGACATTGTTGAGTTCAGGTTATTGTTACTCATTATTTCAAAATTCATATGTTGAACTGTCAATGTATAGATGATTGTATGTTTATTCTTCATGTTTAATGTAAATTGCAACTGTGTGAATGATTTTTTGATAAATTTGATTACAAAGGCAATATTCATTTTTAGCTCAACTTTGGCGAAGCCAAATTTGAGCTTATGCCATGGCCAGTCATCCGTCTGTCCATCAACAATTCAATATGGCTCGGGCTAGAAAATTTGAGCTTATGCCATGGCCAGTCATCCGCCTGTTCGTCAACAATTCAATACGGCTCGGGCTAGAAGCCGTATTTATGAACCAATCTTTACGAAACTTCTGGGGTACCTCTGTTATGACCGTGGGACGAGAACGAGTGTTTTTGGGTCCGATGCGAAATTCAAGTTGGCCGCTGGCGGCCATTTTGTACAAACTTAGATGCAATCAGATTTTTGTGCAGAACTTCCATATGAAAGCACTGATTTGAATCATTTTTTGTATGAAGTTTAGTACCATGGGATACATCACATATAATACGGGTTTTTTCTCGTACGTAAATTATGCAAATTAGACTAACTTTGATGTATTTAGTGTTACTTTCAGCACTGTAAGTGCAAATGCCAATACGGCTCGGGCTAGAGGCAGTATTTATAAACCAATCTTTACGAAACTTCTTGGGTACCTTTGGTATCACTGTAGGACGAGAACAAGTGTTTTTGGGTGCGGTCCGAAATTCAAGATGGCCGATGGCAGCCAATTTGTACTAAATTAGGTGCAATCAGATTTTTGCACAGAACTTCCATATGAAAGCGCTGATTTGAATAATTTTTTGTGTGAATGTTTAGTACCATGGGATACATCACATATAATACGGGTTTTTTTCTCGTGCAGAAATTATGCAAATTAGATGAACTTTGATTTTTTCAGTGCTACTTACACACAGTAAGTACACATGTCAATACGGCTCGGGCTAGAGGCTGTATTTATCAACCAATCTTCACGAAACTTCTTGGGTACCTCTGTTATCACCTTGGGATGAGAGCGAGTGTTTCTGAGTGCGGGCCAAAATTCAAGATGGCTGCCAGTGGCCATTTTGTACCGAAATTAGGTGTATTCAGTTTTTTGTACACAACTTCATTATGGCTCAGGCTATCACCGTGGGATGAGAACGAGTGTTTTTGGGTGTGGTCCGAAATTCAAGATGGCCACCAGCAGCCATTTTGTACCAAAATTAGTGCAATCAGTCTTCTGTACAGAACTTCTGTATGAAAGTTCTGATTTGAATAAATTTTTGTATGAATGTTTAGTAACATGGAACACATCACATATAGTACAGGTTTTTTTCTGGTGCAGAAATTATGCAAATTAGATGAATTTTGATTTATTTAGCACTACTTATACACTGTAAGTGCTCATGTCAATACGGCTCGGGCTAGAGGCTGTATTTATCAACCGATCTTCACGAAACTTCTTGGGTACCTTTGTTATCACTTTTGGACGAGAACGAGTGTTTCTGAGTGCAGTCCAAAATTCAAGATGGCTGCCAGTGGCCATTTTGTACCGAAATTAGGTCCAACCAGTTTTTTGTCACAACTTCTATACAGCTCGTTTTTATGGACTGATCTTCACGAAACTTCTTAGGTACCTTTGTTTTCACCTTGGGACAGGAACGAGTGAGTTTTGGTGTGTCTTTGTTATCACTGTGCTTTGAGAACACATATTTTGGGGTTCAGTCAGGCCCACTCTGGGACTCAAAGATTTCTTTTCTAGTTGAGCATCTGACTGTCACCCACCTTTACAATACTTTACCTATACATTTGTTACAGGCTACGGCCAGTATTTATGTACAGACCGTTACAATACTTTATATGTACCTTTGTTATCAGGTCATTACCTAGATGTTTGTCATTGCTGTGTCACATACTATACATGTACATGTCTTGCCAAGTTGAGCTACAGTGTCATTGACACTTTCATTTAGAACTTAATGGGGCAACCAAGGGTCAAGAGTCATTGTTACCACAAGCAGAACCATACACTGGCTGACCAAGGTGTTTGAAAAATATTCCCTGCAAATACGTGTTGACATGAAAACTTTTAAATTTTTATCCGAATTCCCGTATATTTTAGCATTCACCAAAATTACCGCAAAGACACAGAAGAGCTTGTCTGGTGAGTTATCATTCATAGATTGACATCTTGACGATAAAATCAACTTACAAATCTATTTTCGTGACAGCACGAATTATAAGTGCAATAAAAATATGACGAGTCGTATTTGCACAAATTTGTTACATTTTGACTTAATTGTTTCACGATAAATATCTTTATCGTCGCTCAGATTGGTGAAAAATTGAAAACTACTTTTCATAATTTGAGCACATTTTAGTATTTTGGGCGCAGCCTTTAACGTCGTGGATTTGGGGTAATCAAAAGGCCTGACTTGTGCTGGTGCACCAACAGACCAGCGGCAGTGTTACGATGTGGAAATATTATTGATATTGGTAACAGAAAGAAATCTGAGAATCAGCAACAATAACTATGAATTTAATTATTCTGAAATTTAATAAAAAAAAATGAATATAAAAAGAAAATGATACAAAGATCTTTTACACTAAATTGGTTTACAGAAAATAAAAACAGTGATACTTATCAATTATCAAATTAGGTCAAAATACAGTTTGACAGAATCCAGTAATCCAGTGGTGAAGAATCTTGTGAAGAGTTACTAGCTGGTAGTATTCAATCCAGGAATGTCTTCAGAAACAGTATCCCGTAGATTTATAATAAAATTTTCAGTTAGAAATTTCAGTAGTCTCCAATAAAATAGAACAAAATGCTCCACAAAATTCAAATGGAGTAAAAATCCAAGAAGTATTGGCGCCACAGATAATTTCCAAATAATCCAGTAGAATCCTGGCTTTTCAGAAAATATTCTGTTTCACAGAAAGTATAAATTCTCTTTTCCAAGACGAATGATTCTCTTCAGCATTCTCTTTTGGAATCAATCTTCCAAATTCACAAAGAAGCGCTGCTTCTATAATAAATGCACTGTCCTAGAACAATAATAATTTCCAATGGAAACAACTGCTGTGAAAATAAGTTCTTCTGAAATGGCTTTCTAAAAAAATGAGTTTTATAAATTCTGTTGACAAACCTTTATATAGTAACCAGATAGAATGTCCTAGAAGATGAAATGTCTACAAAGTTCTGTTTCTTGCTAGGTGATTCTGTCATAATTTAAGTAAACAAGGTCCTTGACCTACTTAAACAATCAACAGTTATATGTACAATAGATTTGTGTAACAAAGATGTAAACAAAGGTCTCTCAGTGCAAATGAGTCAGACCAGTCAGAAAGTGCAAAAAAAAATAATTTAATCTCGATATAATATGGGGGCTATATAACACACCCCGCCTTAAAAGAAAAAGTTTGAAGGTACTGAAAACTTTTTATATAACTTAAGCAGACTCTGACTGGTTTACAATATACACACGATAATCTTCACAAATTATTTTTTTTTTTTTAATAACATATATATACACTTAAAGTGAATGGGGACCGATCAGATCATTTTAAATTAGGATATTCTGGAAAGAGCATCAGCTACAACATTATTTCTTCCCGAAATATGCCTAATCTCTAAATTATATTCTTGAAGCGCTAAACTCCACCGCAATAATCTTTGATTCTTATTTTTCATTTTATTGATAAAAGTTAAGGGGTTATGATCGGTGTAAACTTAATTGGGCATTGGGTGGTTCTTAGATACACATCAAAATGGGTTAATGCCAGAATTAGAGCCAAAGTTTCTTTTTCTACTGTAGAGTAATTCTTTTGATGTTTGAGAAATTTCCTGGAGAAATAACATACAGGGTGATCAATACCTTGGGAATCATCCTAGGCAATATACCCACCTGCTCCATTGTCACTTGCATCTATAAATAATTTGAAGGGCTTTTCATAATTGGGACTGGCCAGGATAGGGGAATTATTTAATAAAGTTTTTATTCTGTTAAAGGATTTCTGGCACTCCTCAATCCAAACAAACTTAACCCTTTTGCTCAATAAACTGGTCAAAGGGGAGACAACATGTGAGAAATTTAAACAAAATTTTCTATAATATCCAGCCATGCTTCAGAATCTCATCAGCTCTTTTTTAGAGCTTGGTACTGGAAAATTACAATAGCATCAACTTTTGCTGCAGTCGACCTCACCTGCCCCTGACCCACAAAATGACCTAAACAGAGACCAGCCGACCAGGCGACTGGGGCGAAAAAGTCGCCTTGGATTGCATAACTTCGCTCTGACATCACTAAAAAGCGAAATCGTGTCGCCCTGTAATTTGTAAATTCCCAATTGACCTACCTTGAAATTAGGTGAATTCACGTTGAATTTTCAAAGTGATTTCCATCTGAAAAGAGTATTATTGCTAGGGTTAATTGTTATTGTGATTAATTTTCATAGTAACTAAAAATAAAATCAGCATCTAAGAACAATGCCCGATTAATAATGTAATCGCGAACCGTCTTGGCTGCATTGAAATTAGGTGACAAGTCATCAAGTTAAGACAGGATTTTCTATTTAAGTTATCTTTAAAATAAGTATTTTTCTCACTCAGTTTTTCATAAAACAACACTTTTTTGTAAAAGCTGAAGTTTTAATTCCAATCTGGATTTTATTTTTGTGCAGCAAAAGCCTACTTATTTTGACCTACATTTTACTCACGCTGGACCAAGAAATGGACTCTCTTGAATTGTTTAATTCAAGGCTGATCTGCCTCTTCTAAAAAGTAAATGCCCATTTGAATTTGAATTGTAAACTTTTCTTTTTATAAATAAATTAATACAGAGAGGCATGTTTTTTTTCTCGTAAACAATTCTTTGTACAAATAAATTTACACATAGAGATGTGTTATTGCCCAATTGTAGTGATTTATTTTTGTGAGAGATGAAAATATAATATACCGGTAGATCATGCTAATGCAGAATCATCGCTCTACATTTTCTTCTCACTTCTCCCTGTTTCATCTGCCTTCTCCCTAAAGTCTCCCTCAAATTACCCTCCAGGCTGGTCCCTGGACCTAAATAATTTGCAGTTGCTTTGCCAAATTCTGATTTTACCAAGTTAATAGTTAGGATAGCTTGGGTCACTTTGTCAAAAATTTCTTGAATATGCTTTAGATGATCAGCCCAATTTGTATCTGTGTGTATAATAACATCATCAATATAAGCTTCACTTTGATCTAGGTCTGCAATTAAGTGGTTAACCATGTGCTGGAACATTGCCGAAGAGTTTTTCATGCCAAAAGGGGTTACTTTATATTGATGCAACCCAAATGGGGTAACAAAAGCAGATATTTCTTTTGCTTTTTCTGTTAAAGGGACTTGCCAATAACCCTTTAACAATTCAAATTTTGTCACAAATTTAGCATGGCCAAGTTTGTCAATGCAGTCATCAATTCTTGGAATTAGATAGTTGTCTGTTTTGGTGAGGCTGTTCAATTTACGGTAATCCGTACAAAATCGGTAACTCCCATCAGGTTTGGGGACGAGTAAACAGGGCGAACTCCAGTTGCTATGGCTAGGTTCTATGATACCGTTGTCCAGCATATACTGTATTTCCTTTCGCATCATCTCAGCTTTGAAAGAGTTCAATCTATATGGATGCTGTTTGATGGGATTTGCCTCTCCTACATTAACATCATGTAAAATAACAGATGTCCTACTAGGCACATCAGGAAATAAGTGTTGATATTTGAAAATTAAATCAACTAAATCTTTTGTTTGGTAAGGCAGTAAATAATCCATTTTATTTTGTAGATCTCTCAGAACATTTGAGTTCTGTAACTTCAGAGGTACATTTTCGCCGCCTTCATGAATATCCTCTACAGGAATTTCCACCTCATCCATGTGGGTGACTGTTGAGACTGGTAGAGAGCTTGGTTCTCCCTCATAATATGTTTTCAACACTTATATGGCACAGCTGAGTATTTTTGAGTCTGTTGGGAGTCTCAACAACATAATCAGTATCACTGATGTTGTGCTTAACAATATAAGGACCTGAATATGTTGGTTGTAAAGCATTGCCCATTACAGGGAGTAATACTAGCACCTTATTCCCAGGTTTAAAGGAGCGAAATTTCTCCTTTTTATCATACCAGGTCTTCATATGACTCTGGGCTTTCTGTAAATGTCTATTTGCCATTTCTCTGGCTGGGGCAATTTTTCCTTAAAAGTGGACACATAGTCCAGAAGAGAAATTTCAGGTGGCTCTTCCTCGAGCCATTTCTCCTTCAAAGTAGTGAGTGGACTGAGTGTCCAAACACTAATTCAAAAGGGCTGAACCCCAGAGATTCCTGTACAGTCTCACGGACTGCAAATAAGAGGAGATGTACTCCTTCATCCCAATCCTTTTCATTATCCTCCCCATATGCCTTTATCATGGTCTTCAGTGTTTGATGAAAGCGATCAAGAACACCTTGACTTTCGGGATGGTAGGCACTTGATGTGTTCTGCTTAATTTTGAGCTCATACATCACCTGCTGAAAAATGTTTGACATAAAATTTGAGCCTTGGTCCGATTGCACTGACCTGGGTAGACCGAAAGTCGTGAAAAATTTTATCAAAGCCTTAACTATAGTCTTAGTTTTAATATTTCTTAGAGGAATAGCTTCAGGAAATCGTTTAGAAGCACACATGATGGTAAGAAGATATTCATTTCCAGATCTTGTTCTAGGCAATGGGCCAACACAATCAATAATAATTCTACTAAATGGCTCCTCAAAAGCAGGGATTGGTTGAAGGGGAGCAGGAGGAATCTTCTGTTTGGGTTTTCCTACAATTTGACGGGTGTGACAGGTTTTACAAAATTCAACATCCTGTCGAAGCTTGGGTCAGTAAAAACACTGTTGAATACGAGAGTAAGTTTTCCTAACTCCCAAATGTCCAGCCATTGGATTTTCATGAGCCATGCTTATTATTTCATTCCGGTATTTAATAGTGGGGACAACTATTTGATAAATAACCTCCCAATCACTATTGGAGGGTACTTCTGGTGGTCGCCATTTCCTCATGAGTACATCAAATTTTTAAAAATAATAGAGGAGTTTTGAGCTTCTGCCTCTGATAGAGCCTTTTCACATGGCTTGGCAAAGTCAGGATCACTTTCCTGTTCCTGAATTAAAGAAGTCCGGGAAATGACATTCAAGGAGGTCCCCCTATCACTCTCAGGTGTAGTGGCCTCTTTACAATTTCTGGAGGAGTCATCACATTGACTCAAAAATGTCTGAGACAAATCAGTGTCTTCAGAATCCGTACTTCTGTGACTGTTCTTATCCTCAGCTTTGCTGTTAAAATCAACAGAATTGAGGTTGCTATCAACCTCAGCTCTCTTTGCCATGGACCGAGTCACAGCACATGCTGGAAAGGCAAAAGGAACACATTCCTTCAAATAAATAATACTTTCATCTATGCTCGGCTTATCCACCACTTGAGGTTCTACAGTGACTTTCTCACCAGCTGAGTCATTTCCCAATAATAAAGAAATACCTTTTACAGGTAGAGTAGGTCTGATTCCTGCTGTCACAGTCCCATCTACTAAACTACTTCTTAAATTTATTTTATGAAGTGGGACATTTAAAGAGTTTGACTCAATACCTGATACTAGAACTTGTGCCCTGGTCGCACTTTCTTCAGAAAATGGCAAAATGCCTTCTCACATTAAAGACTGAATAGCCCCTGTGTCTTTCAGTATTTTTATTGGTAAGGAACAGTGCTTATCCCCCTCAAGGGAAACAAATCCTTCAGAAATGAATGGCTTATAATTTTCTAAAGCATCTTGCTTTATTACACAATTTTCAGGGCATGGAGCACATGCTAGTGCATTCTGTGAAGTTGAGGACTCATTATTCCTTTTTAACAGCCAACAGTCAGATAGTAAATGCCCTGGTTTCTTACAATAATTACAAGTTTTAGTTGAACTGTTGGATCGTAATGGTGTAGGGCTGGCATTAGATGACTTATTCTCATTGGACTTCCTATTAAATTTGTGTGGTGAAAAGTTTGGAGGATTGGAAGGATGATTGGAAGGATGAATTTTATCTGGAGTTGGTCTAGGTCCACTTTGGAAAGAATTCTTGTGGAGCCAAAAATTTGCGGAGTTACAACTCATTTTATGAGTTAAGGCATAGTCATCTGCTAGTACTGCTGCTCTGTTCAAAGTGTCAACTTTTTGTTCATCCAGGTGGGCCTTTATATCTGAATGTATCTTTCCTTTAAGCTCTTTAATCAGCATCATTTCTTTTAATTTAGAGAAATCTTTCCCAATTTCTTTGGAATGGCACCACCTGTCAAATAAATTTTGCTTCTCTCTGGCAAACTCCACATGAGTTTGATTTTCGTTTTTATTATAATAGCGGGGGAGGAATTCGTCACATACAGGTGAATTGTGCACTTGGTGATACCTTCTTGAAATTTGGCACACTGTTAGTGTAGGCTATGAGGTTCTCAAAAACGATCGGCTACAAGTTGACACCGACCGGTGGCGACCAGTAGCGGCACAATCCTAAATGGCCGCCAGCGGCTGAAGGGAACCTCCTTTTCGACGGTCTACCGACTATACATCCGATTGTAAGGGCGCGAAAGTGAACTCTGATCCACGCACGTGTTGGAAACAGACGTGGGAGATGATGTAGAATAAAACGAGATTCTCTATACGGACGCATCAATTTCTTGGAACTTGAAAAGAGCGTTGTTTCTCCGGGATCAGCGTCATTCAGGCAAACCTGAATGACGCTGATCCCGGAGAAACAACGCTCTTTATGAAGCAGTCTCTTTGCCATACAATCTCTTGTTTGGCGTAATTCCGCAAGCAATTCTGATTTGTCTGTCGAAATTAATTCGAGAACGCGATTGTTCACAAAAATCATTCACAGAATGAGTGAGAATCCTCTTCGTGTACGGACTAGTACTGACTGGGAACGTTGTTGCTTTTGCCAGCAAGACAGTTCCAAGAAATTGATGCGTCCGTATAGAGAATCTCGTTTTCATGACGCCTATAAAGCTATTGAGGAAGACATAACGCGCTTCCTAGATAATGGCGTTGAGCTTCCATATAATTTGACCATTGATTGTTTGATGAGAGAGAGTGATGAGTGTATGTCGATGTCACTGTTGACGAATAAGGCAATATATCATAAGACATGCCGTGACAGTATTCGGACTCACATCGTACAGCGCGTGCTACACAAGCGAGAGCGAAATGAGGCAGTGGCATCCTGCTCCACGCTGAGTCCTAAAAGAACACGGACAAGTTTTGAATCTGGCTGTGACAGGAAACTGCCCCAGTGTGTTTATTGTCACAAACGCGAAGGTGACAGCAGTGAGCCTATTTGCAGATCAATGTCTGATAACAATAAACTCAAAATTATGGCAAAGGAAGCCGAGAACTGGGTTGTTTTTTCTCGGGTCAATGCAGCATTTGATTCCGCTGCTAGTGATCTTTACTATCACAAAACCTGTTATTGTAAGCTTGCCAATGAAGCACGAGCGGCTAAATCTAAAAAGTCGAAGAACGCCGAACATTCCGCGTCAGGCCTGCCCTATGACCCTCTCGTTATGGCAGAGCTCATAACATTTGTTGAACACAACGATTCCGCGATGAAGCTTGTCGATCTCAAGAATCTGTACAGTCGGAGGTTGAAGCAAGTCGGTTCTGATTGGCTTAGTGAAGAAATACATTCCACTCGATTCAAAGAACATTTGTTGCAGAAATTGGGCGATGGCTGGGACGCCTTCACACAGGGTAGAGATGTGTTTATTTCAAGTAGGTTTCGAGTTGGCTCCTTGTTGTCCGAATCTTTAACTCGTATAGTGTCTGAGGAAGAGGCAAAAAAGATAGTTGATGTGGGTCTTCTTCTGCGTAAACACATACTCATATCTCAAGCTCCTTTCACGGGATCATTTTCATCTTATTGCTTGAGCGAGCCTGTACCCAACTCACTCCTGACTCTTCTTAGAGTTCTACTTGAGGGCACATGTAGTATACAGAACTTAGGCGATGATGAGACTGTTAATGCCAAGACTCGAGTGGCTTGTACTATTTCACAGATGTTGATCAGCAATTCAGCGAAACGCTCCGAACATGCACAAAATGTTCACCAGAGACGTGACAGAGAAACTCCAATGCCTCTTTATGTGGGTTTGAAGTTGCATGCCCATGATCGTATGAAAAATCTTATCAGAGATTTTCATCAAATGGGACTCTCTGTCTCTTATGATCGCGTAATGGATGTTCGCAGGAGTTTCGCGAGAGCTGTTTCACTGCGGTTCAAGAACGAAGGTGTTGTAGTCCCAGCTAACTGCAAACGTAATGTTTTCTCGATAGGAACCACTGATAACATTGATGTATCTGGTAGATCTGATATGCATGGTACGTCCATCACACTCATTGGTCAACTGAGCAGGGACAATGTGGGTACTGATCCCCCACCACTGAGTTTAGATGTTCCAGAAGACACACAAATTGAACTCCCAGACGACTATGCATTTGTTCCTTTCGTTGAAGACTTTGGTGGGGACATCAGGCTTGAATCTCCAGATGAATGTAATGTACGGCCCAATGAATATGCAGATTTGAACGTGGGAGAGAATGACTGGTTGTCTCATGTGTCACAGATCAGCAATAAAGGGAAGGTTGATGGCAGCTGGCAGCTTGATGAAGTCCCTGTGACCTTTTCAGGCTTCTTTTCAAAACATGAAGATCAAGACAATGTCAAACCTCGTGCAGTTATTGGGGTATTCCCTGTTTTCAGTGAGCAGAAAGCGGACTCACTCAGTATGCAGAAGCATGCTATGTATGTGGTCAGGGAAGCTACTGCTTTCGTAAACCCCGGCCAGATACCTGTCATTGAAGGTGACTGTCCGTTGTATGCCAGGCAGAAAAAATGTCAATGGCTGTTCCCAGAGGAGATAGGTGAGGATCGAATGGTGTGTATGATTGGATTCCTGCATCTTGAAATGTGCACCCAAGAAGCTGGTGGTAAGCTTATGGGTGGTTCTGGTTGGGAGCGAATGTTTCACCTCGCAAAGATATTCACACCCGGTGTAGCATCATCCCTACTTGGTGGGAAACATGTCAAGAGGACGCGACAGGCATATCTTCTCACTCTAGCTTGGCTTGAGATCCTCAGAAAGAATGCTTATGAGATTTACTGTCAGCAGACTGGGCCCCATGAGTCATTTGAAATGTGGGAACAGAGGATTCTTTCACAATCTCCAACTGCGCGCTATTGGGGTGAAATCGTTCGGAACTTTCTCTTGACAAGCTGTCAATTCGTTCGGAACCAACGAATCGGTAACTGGCCTGGTACACTGTGTTCTATCGATGAGTTGTGCAGTTACTTTTTTGCCCTAGGACATACAAATTATTGTCGGTGGGTCCCCGTATTTCTGAGAGACATGTCTCAGCTACCCAGGCGGCATCCTTCAATCCACAACAAATTCATGGAAGGCCATTTTGTGGTCCAGCGTAGTGAGAGGAAGTTCAGTATGATGGGTTTAGATCAGAGCCAAGAACATAGTATCCAACTACTCAAAGAAGACAGTGGTCCAAAAGGTCTCTATGGCCAGGCTGAAGAGAAAGTCGTTATTGAGCTTTCAAGGTCAGAAGTTCTGCGTGTTATAGATGAGTATGAATATGCAAGTTTCCACACAACATCATCAGATAACACGGAACACCCGGAAAGTTCGGTATCAGAGCAGAAAAAATTTCTGAATCAATTGAAATCTCTCCTCGATCTGGTGAATCAGGGACTCATTATCAACCCTTATGATGAAACTAGTGGTCAGCTGGTGACATTAGATACTGGTGAATATATGGACCCCGAAGTTAGTAAGAGTTTACGGTCATTACCCGAAAGGGGCAAGCATTTATATTCCACTTTCTTGAAGGAAAGGCTTGTGGAATGCACCGTACCCCTGAATGATGTTATTCCCAAGGCAAATATATATACCTTCCTTAACCCACCCCCAGCCAACCTGGACAAAGGCCGAGACAAACTCATGTCAAGTAAAGCAACTGCCGCAATAGTTACCCAGATGTTCGTTTCACTGCAAGCCCGGCCTGATTCAAACATGGATGAGTTTTTCATGCACGAGAATGCACGTGATCCGCCAGCATTATCCGATAGAGGTAAGCTACGGAGTGGGACAAAATCTCAAATTCTCAATTGTTTACCAGCTATTCCTGCACAAGGGAAGAATTCAGCAGCTAGACAAGCTTCAGTTGTCATCTTGGATATGCCTGCTGTAGTCCATGTAATCAAACCACAGAAAGCGGATCTGTTTGGAGAATATGCTCGATTGCAATTATTGCCATACATCGAATCTCTGATTAACACGAACACCACAAGGGTTGATGCGATCTATGACTGTTACCCCGAAGGCAGTTTGAAGAATCAGACGCGAGCAAAACGCCTCGGTGAGACAGCAGTTAGGTTGATACGGGTGTCCGAGAACGTCCCTTTACCTAAAGGGAAGAATTGGCAGGCATTCTTGAAAGTTAGTGAGAATAAAGACGAATTTTTCAAGTTCCTGTCTGCTGAACTGCTGAAATTAACATCAACATCCGAGTACCAGTTGTTAACGACATCAGGAGAATATGTACTATGCAATAAGGATGTTAGCTTATGTGACATATCTCCATCGAACCACGAGGAAGCAGACACGCGCATGATGCTTCATCTCAACCATGCAGTCTCACAAGGTCACAAAATAGCTTTTCTTCGCACGGTTGATTCTGATGTCGTCATTCTGTCTTTGCACCATTTCGCAACATTCCGTGACCTTGGACTCAGTGAGCTGTGGATTGGGTTTGGAATTGGAAAGGCATATAAAGATATGCCAATTCATGAGATAGCTTCACAACTTGGACCTGATTACTGTAAGGCCCTGACTTTCTTCCACGCCTTCACAGGTTGTGATGTAACATCCAGCATGCTCGGCATTGGGAAGAAGACAGGATGGAATGCATGGATGAATTTTCCCGCATCAACTGAAATGATGATAGAATTGACTGAGAATCCGCAAGTCTTTTCAGAGGATTCCCCTCATATGCAGCATATCGAAAAACTCACCATACAGATGTACAGTAACAGTTGTGTCAGTACACGTGTCAATGATGCGAGACGGCATATGTTCACACATGGCCTTAAGTCTATGGAAAACATCCCGCCCACCAAAGCAGCTCTGTATCAACATGTAAAAAGGGTAATTCTTGTGTCATCTTTCATTTGGCATCGTGCTCTGCAGAAACACTTATGTGTGCCAGACCCATCACAGTACGGATGGGAGTGGAATCCACGTCTCAATATTCTGGTCCCATTTTGGAATCACCTAGGAGACGCAAGTGCTGCATGTGCACTGATGCTCCACTGTAGTTGTGCCAAGGCCTGCAAGGGCAATTGCAAATGCTTGAAAGCTGGATTAAGGTGCACACCTTTGTGTAAGTGTGAAGGTGGCTGTTGTAACAATATTGAGTAGTATACTGTCATGTTAGGACCAGTCATCTCCTATTCTGGTATTTTTTTTTCCATTTTCGGCCAGTTAACACATGTCATGTTTCTAGTTGAGTTGATTTTGCTAACAAATGTTCATCCCATGTGGCTTGCTACATTGTCCGGGGTATAGGAATACAGTTTTAGATTTCGGAAAATAGTCTGTTATTTACTGCACAAGACGGTGTTAATTCATGCATAGCATGATACAATATCCCCAACTATTTTGCCTCTGTACAACAGTTGATACCTTCGTTCACCCGTGTGTTCATCTATGGTATCCTTGTCTTTCTCTGGCCATAGGCCACATGTGACTAGTCAGTTCCTACTCCATAGCAAATCAACTTGGAAATCCTTCATCTTGTAGCGCACTCATGTCTCAATGAATCCATACCTGAGTTGATCTAATAAATCTAACGTAAGGTATCAAATTGCCATACCGGATCATATTTCGATAAGTTATTCGCTAAAACATTTCGACCACTCATCGACATCAAAGGTCATGTTTTGGCTCCCAGTGGTGGCTATATCTCTATATCCCTGGTAAAGTAGCATACCATGAGGGATGGGCATTAAGTGTCGGCAACATTAATCCTGACTTGGAACACACCACATCTTAACTGGCCGAAAATGAAGAATACTACTTGTAGTCAAAAAATATTCCTGTACCTCGAATGACTGCAAACATACACTCACCCCTTCTAGTCCCATTTTGCCAATGTTCTATACTGGCAAGATAACATTGTATAATTAACAACGGGAACTAATGCATCCCGAGTTCATTCCAGCACTGCCCTTGCTGGCAGACGTGTCGCTATGGTGTTGAGATTGAACCAGAACTCCTCTAGAAATTTGATAGTTTTATTTTCTTAGAAAATAAATCTATCGAAAATGCCGGAAGTTGAGAATAGACTGTCACTTTAATTGGATTATCAAATGTCCAAGTATCCCCACTGCTGCATACTATCGAGTACCCTTGTTCATGTGTTGACAGGAATCTCTCATACCATGTTCATTTGACCATTGCATTCCCGAGAAACATTCAACACTAATTTATCTACGGACGGACGATCATACTGACAGTCAGACACACAGACGCACACATCGACGGAAATTCTGATCCCATTATCCATTAATCTTCCCCCCAACTTGTTCCAAGGGCTTCACTCCATCATTCACATCAATTACAGCACATGTATGGTGTTAGGTTTGGAGCTTCAGTTGTGCGATCGGCGAAAATAGCTTTTTTTCGATCCGCTTGGCGGCCATTTTGGATTTCGCTGCTAGTGGTGGCTAGAGGATGGTGCCAACTTGTAGCCGATCGATTTTGAAATCTCTGATGCCTACCCTTACATCATGCCAAATTTCAGGAAGGTATCACCAAGTGCACAATTCTAGCGAATTCCTCCCCCGCTATAATAATTTCTGAATTTCTGCCTGTAGGCCTCTGGAACAAGTTCATATGCCTTAAGTATAGCCTCTTTAACCCTTTACCTAACATGAAAAACAAATGACACTTGCAAACAAAATTCTTGAATAACTAATTTATTTCATTTTTTGTCTCAAAAACATAGGTTTTGACCCCTCTTTGGAAAGTGCTCGAGGTGCTCGTTCCAAACAGGGGTCATAACCTATGTTTTTGAGACAAAAAATGAAAAAAATAATGAAAAGTAATTGGCGATTTTGTGAATAGCACTGGCCGGTTTTGGCCGTTACGTTGGGTAAAGGGTTAACAGTGTCATAATTATTGCTTTACTCAGAAGATAGAGCGGAATAGATTTCTTGAGCGTTCCCTTTCAAAACACTTTGCAATAGCAAAGTCCAGACATCCCTTGGCCACTCTGAACGTGTTGCCACTTTTTCAAAATGTGAAAAATATTTATCAACTTCTTTTTCTTGAAAGAGGGGAACCAGCTTAACATGTTTGGTTATATCAAATCTACCTGGTGAAATTACATTTGAGCCTTGATGCTGAGATTCCAATTCTTTTATTTTTACTTCCTTTTGAATTTCTAATTCTTTTAAGTGCATTGAGCTTCTATTTCCCTTAATTTTAATTCCCTTTATTCTTTTTCTTTTTGAGCTTCAATTTCTTTTAATTTAATTATACCACCCACTTGAAAAGTGGGCGGTATATAGCATTCATGGTGTCCGTACTTCCGTACGTCCGTACTTCCGTACGTCCGTGACGCTTTGAGGGTACACATCTGCTATCCGCTACTCCTCTTAAACCAGTGGGTGGATTTCATTGAAACTTACAGGCATTCTTTTCTATACATTATAGATGTGCACCTCCTATTTTGCTTTCAGGTATTTTTATTTTTTACTCTTTCCCAAAGGGCGAAATGAACTTAGCCAAATTGTTGTGATGCTTTAGGGGGGTACACTCCTGCTATCCGCTACTCCTCTTATACCAGTGGGCGAATTTCATTGAAACTCTCAGACATTCTTTTATATACATTATAGATGTGCACCTTCTATTCTGCTTTCAGGTATTTTTTTTTTTTTTTTTTTTGGGGGGGGGGGGGGGGGGGGGGTTGTCAGTGTTTGTGCTCTCTACATTAAACACACTTTTACTGTTGTAAAATGTTTCTTGGTGGGAGTGGGTGGTATCATTTAGTGAGCAGTGCTCACAGTTTTTCTAGTTTAATTTTCTCTTTTTCCTTTTGGGCCTGAATTTCAATTTCCCTCATTTTTTGTTGCAATTCTAACTTTTTTAATTTCAATTCTAATTTTTTGAGTTCAAGGGCATCAGTATGTTGTGGTTCAGAGTGGGGGGGGGGGGGGGGAGTTTCAGACAGAGGCAAAAGACTTTCTTCCATATAATGATTAACAATGAGCTGTTTAAGTTTGTTTGTTCAGACCAGGGGCCAGGGGTGGCAGGTAAATGTAGATACTGAGCAAGTTGGAATAAATCTTCCTTCTTAGGAGATTCTAAAAGGGCCAAACTAGGAGAGCTTTCAAACTCAGAAATAAATTCTGTCACAATCAATACCATGATGAAAAGGTTTGCTGGTTCTCAGAATATAAATAATATTACTGAAATTTTCTAAGAAAATTTAAATGTTTTGGAAGTGAGCCAAAATAATAATTGCAATATGTAAATAAAGCATTCTCGTTATCTTATATTCTATCTCGGCAACGAGACCCCAATTTCTGTTACGGTGTGGAAATATTATTGATATTGGTAACAGAAAGAAATCTGAGAATCAGCAACAATAACTATGAATTTAATTATTCTGAAATTTAATTAAAAAAAATTAATATAAAAAAAAAATGATACAAAGATCTTTTACACTAATTGGTTTACAGAAAATAAAAACAGTGGTACTTATCAATTATCGAATTAGTCCAAAATACAGTTTGTCAGAATCCAGTAATCCAGTGGTGAAGAATCTTGTGAAGAGTTACTAGCTGGTAGTATTAAATCCAAGAATGTCTTCAGAAACAGTATCCCATAGATTTATAATAAAATTTTCACTTAGAAATTTCAGCAGTCTCCAATAACATTTAACAAAATGCTCCACAAAATTCAAATGGGGTAAAAATCCAAGAAGTATTGGCACCACAGGTAATTTCTAAATAATCCAGTAGAATCCTGGCTTTTCAGAAAATATTATTCTGTTTCACAGAAAGTATAAATTCTCTTTTCGAAGACGAATGATTCTCTTCAAAATTCTCTTTTGGAATCAATCTTCCAAATTCACAAAGAGGCACTGCTTCTATAATAAATGCACTGTCCTAGAACAATAATAATTTCCAATGGAAACAACTGCTGTGAAAATAAGTTCTTCTGAAATGGCTTTCTCAAAAAATGAGTTTTATGAATTCTGTTGACAAACCTTTATATAGTAACCAGATAGAATGTCCTAGAAGATGAAATGTCTACAAAGTTCTATTTCTTGCTAGGTGATTCTGTCATAATTCAAGTAAACAAGGTTCTTGACCTACTTAAACAATCAACAGCTATATGTACAATAGATTAGTGTAACAAAGATGTAAACAAAGGTCACTCAGTGGAAATGAGTCAGACCAGTCAGAAAATGCAAAAAAATATATCAGTCTCGATATAATATGGGGGCTATATAACAGGCAGTTCTTTCAAACCTGTGGGAGAAGGCAGAAGAAAATTGGGAAAATTAATAGTAAGGCCAATAAAAAAATGTGTTTCCGATGACCTGACCGACCTATGAAATTCGTCAATGACTCCATTTTATTTTTTTTTTTGGCATCAAAATTTTCCAAACGTTTGTCTGAAATACTTCTTGAGGAAACAGAAAATTAGACATTGTTTTTTGCCAAGTAAATTAGTATTAGAAGCTGAAAAAGCAGTTTTTACTCACTGCCGGGTGGAAGATTATTATTATCAAATGTTAAATCTCAGTGCTATAAAGAATATGTACACAGTCCAAATAGAATAAAAATGAATGCTTTATATACTACTCAAAGTTGCTAAGCACCAAATATTTGACACATCATTGTGAAATTCGCTTGTGACATATTTGCGATATTTTTGGTGGATATGATTGAGTAATGTATTGAGATGGTCCCCAGTGTTTACATTAGCTTTCTTTACAGGCAGACTTTTCGTGACAGTATGGAAAGCCTGTACCCCTTGATTTTCATGATGTTTTCATGCACCGTCTACATGTACATGACATGTGTAGGGTATTCAATCGTCATTTCAACACAAACCCTTGTGATTTATTGATTGAATATGGCAAATGCATACAAAGACATTTGTCTGAAGCAGAAATATGGCGGGCTGTAGGGATGGTGGAGCAAGGGGCTACCCATCGTCAGGTTGGTGAAGCCATTGGTGTGCACCATACGGGATCACGGAGAGCCTGGGCAATCACCAGAGCCTGGGCAAGATTTCAGCAGTATGGCACACCAGTAAGACGGCATGGTGGTTGCAGAGACAGGGCAACATCTGCAGCTGAAAACCGGTTTTTTGATCATTCAGGCCCATAGGAACCGCTTAGCCACACCACTCAAGCTTCGCAGTGACCTTCAGAATGCATCCGGGGTAAATGTTTCGATGCAGACTATCCGGGCAAGGTGGCACGAAGGTGGTCTCTGATCGAGAAGACCATGTATTCGCATTCCACTGTCCCAGAACCACCCCCATGCATGATTTAAATGGGCCGTGGACCACATTGGATGGACCAGAGAAGATTGGCGACCTGTCCTTTTTACAAATGAGTCATGGTACTGCCTCGACCACACAGCTAGGCATTCTAGGGCATGGAGAAGACCAGGAGAGCGATTCCATGCATACAACATTGCTGAGCATGACCTCTATGGTGGAGGGTCAAACATGGTCTGGAGTGGCATCAGCTGGGATAGATGTACAGAGCTCTGTGTCCTTGAACGTGGTACATTGACTGCACAACGGTATATTGATGAGATCCTGGATGTTTACGTTGGATTGTATGCAGGTGCAGTGGGTGATAAGATTCATTCTGATGGTCGATGATGCCTGTCCTCATGTTGCCCAGAGAGTACCAACAGGGGGAGGGGATTGAGCGTACGGACTGTCCAGCAAGATCCCCTGACCTCAATCCAATCGAACATGTCTGGAATGAGTTTCAGCTTGCTATTTCAGCCCATCCAGTCCAGCCAAGAAGTGTCCAGGAGCTTGGTGCCATGCTGGTCCAAGAAGAATGGAACAACATCCCACAAAGGAACACCAGGAACCTGTTTGGGAGCATGAGAAGGCATTGCCAAGCTGTAATTAATAGTAATGGGTCTCATACTCGAAACTGAACCCATACCAGTTCGCTTCGTCAACATTTTGGCAAATTTGAAAAATTTCCTTTTTTTACCAATAATATCCATTTTCCATGGTTATCGTATTCAAAAGCTAAAAAATAATGTCAAGCACAAACAAAATCTTAATTTCTGTACTTAAATCATTAAACATATAATTAAATAAAAAATATATACACTTTTCATAACAATATTTCTACTAAAATGTAAAACAGGTAGTTTGATATACTTGGTGCTTAGCAAACTTTGAGTAGTATATATACTGTACAATGGTCACGCATTGTTTTTGTTTCAAGTCGACTGTTTGCAAAAGTTGTTAAAACATTTCAAACTGTACAACTGTACAAGGTTCGTACGAACTCTCACCAGGATGACTCACACCATGCCTGAAAAGTTTGTACATTTGTATTTAAATTTAATAATGACAAGGAGATCTTATCACAACCCAATGTTTTGATGTATCAGTTGCTTGGAGTCCACTGCCAGTTCGGCTCTAGGACATTTCATTAAAAAAAACAGTTCGTCCGGGCACGATTCATCCAAAATACATTTTCGAACCTGGACGTTTGTCATTTTGAGGAATAAATGATCATACCTGTATGATTATTTTAAAAATGATTTCTATACAGGGGAGAACTTACTCACTGTAGTGACACTTTCCTCACGTTCCGGACAGAGTTCGCATTCTTTAAATATATCTGAATTATCATGACAATTTGGGAAGGTTATTTAAGTGGAAAATATCACTAAGTGTGAAGAAATAATTCAGATACAACAAATGTTGACAATTAAGAAACACCAAATTATCCGTTTATACTGAATGACTTGTCTGATATTTCGACTGTTAATAAAGTGTAAATCACAGTCATTTCCTACGTAAACAAATTTGCCGTCCCTGGCATCCACCATTTTTAAATTGGTTAATGATCCGGGCTGCGTTTGGTAATCCACCAAAGCGGCCAAGACAGTCCAATACCTGCCAAGACCCGCCGAAGCTGGTTGGTCTCAAGAGAGATTTGATCAAATTGGACTATTCTATCCCGTAGTGAATTTCACCGAAGCTCGCCAAAGCTGACATACTCTCAAGGGTAGACCTTTTTGCCGAAGCCGATTTTAAGATGGCAGAATATTCCCAATTGTTGCTAACTTAGTTGCATTGTCACCATAAAAAATCACAACAACAGAGCAACGATCTTGTACAAAAAGGAGACCTGGAGTATACATCTAAACAAGTATCAGTCTTCCCAGCATACTAACTCTGCACAAGCAGAGTTAGCACTGATGCACCATCGACGTGCACTATGCCTCAGTGCACATCGTAGCTGTGGACCCCGGTGGGCAATTGGGAGGATGTGCCATGCCCAAGGACACAATGCAGTCGCCCCTGATAGGGATCAAACCGTGGATCTTGTGGTTTGAAGTTCAGTACCGTAACCTCTGAGAGCGCTCCCTTGACACATCTATTTTCTTACATAAGTAAACATTAACCAAATAATAAAGTGAAAAATAGAATAATTGAGTCAAAAAATGATTAGTAAATGAGTAAAAACTCTGAAAAAAATTGTTGGGATGAATCGTCCTGATATTTGGGATGAATCGTCCCGGTTGTCATTTTGGGCTAAAATGTCCCAGATGAATCGTCCAAGAACGAACTGGTTTTGGGACGAAACGTCCCTTAACTGCCTTTTGTTGCTAACAAACTGCCGTTTGCACAAATTTTCATCATAAATGATATGGATGTGTGACAAATCTTACCACTGACAATTCATCCATATCCTTCAGTCGATTTCAGCGCATGATAATTTGAACCTCAAATTTGGACAATATGTCTTTCGTTCTTTGGGTCCCTGGGAAATGGTTTTTGAAGGTATTAAACAGGTATTTTTTAAATACTTTCTAAGGGTGTTTTTAATTTTCTTCTTATATTGAGGAAGTTTTGGATGCCTGTGGTAGCAATTGGTCTAGTTCAGGGCAGCCTTGGCCTTATGATGATGCAGCCACGGTGTTCCATCTTTAATATTAGGGTCCACCCCCACCCCACCCCAGACCTCAAGTCTGTATGGGCTCCATGAGGAAATTTCTATATCAATATTAGACGAGGAGTTATCTTGTGAAAGAAAAAGATCCCCCCCCCCCTCCTCTTCATCAACAGTTCTGCATATGCGTTTCTGAATAGGTCAAGTTGTTGTTTTTTACAGTCAGGGTCAGAGTCTTCAGTTACTGTTTGCTGAGGGTTGTCACATTCAGTTAACACATGATTGACACGAATCTCATCTTTGATCCAGTCAGTTGCCTTGGATTCCGTACAGCTGTTGACAAAGAAGTTGAAACAAGGCAAATTTTATTATTTTCAATCTCTTCTGGATTTACAATAAAGTAGTCCCAAATCTTGCTAACCCGGAGCATTATTGTTTGTCTACAAATGACCTCTAATTATTAACATGTCACAAACTCAGGCAAACGTATTTATGTTATAAACAAAACGCATGCTCGTTTCCGACCTAACTTCATATCGTTTGCTGTTCATTGTTCAGTGCCACCTAATGACATGTACGTGTACTTCATTGATGTATACAGTACGTGGGCAGTATATTATCACTAAATCACCCATAGTGTGGAGATTCCACCCAAGTAATAATTGCAGATCATAACAAACACAAGCAAAGTTTCATCCAATGGACCTCCAGGTTCAACCCAGAGGTCCATTGTTTGAAACATTACTTGTGTTTTTTGTCCATATGTACAAAATTTGAAAGCGATACTTGTTGATAGCTCCACTCCATGGGTGATTTAGTGACAATCCACTCTCAACATACTCTAGATATCGGTATTGGATCGGCTGTCGGCAAAAAACGATAATTGTGATACTTTATCCAAACAGCTCAGGCTTCCTGTTCCTTTTTAGCTCACCTGACCTTGATAGGAAAGACTGAGCTGGTGAGAACCAAACTTGGCAGGAATGATCTATGAGAGGTCCTCTACAAATGATCTTCATTTCCTCATTTTGTTCCCGTCGGATGATAAACATGGCCACCAGAGACATTCTTTGATTTTGGTTGGTGGATTTTCAAAAATCTTCTCTGAAACCACAAGACCAAATGTTTTGGAACTTCACATGGTTGGTGCTTGAGACACCCTTTACCAACGATCCTCATTTAATGTGGATTGGGTTGCAAACATGGCCGCAATTGCAGCTTATAGCTGCCATAGAAACATTATGGGAAATCACATTTTCAACTTCTTCTCTGGAACTACTGAGCCAACGTGAACTAAACTTGGAAGGAATGGTCTATGGGAGGTTCTCTACAAACAATCCTCATTTTGTTCCTGAGGGTTGGAAAACATGGCGGCCAGAGGCATTCTTTGATTCTGATTGGTTGATTTTGAAAAATGTTTTGACACTTTGATTTGCATGGTTGATGACTGGGACACCCTCTACTAACGGTCCTCATTTAATGTTGATCGTGGTGCAAACATGGCCACAATTGCGGCATATAGTTACTATAGAAACACTATAGGGAATCACATTTTCATCTTCTTCTCTGGAACAACTGAGCCAATGTGAACCAAACTTTGCAGGAATGGTCTATAGGAGACCCTCTACAAAAGATCCTCTTTTTGTTCCTGTTGGTTGGAAAATATTGCCACCAGAGACAATCTCTAACAAGTGCTGCTCCCTTCCCCCCCTCCCAACCCCCCCCCCCCCCCCCCCCCCCCACACACACACACACACTCACACATTCTGGTCTTGTAATGCCTACTGCCTACTTGTCTACAGCTTTTTATGCATTTTATGGGACTTGGGATACCCCTACTTAGCTCCACCACCCTATAAAAAGTATACAACCCGACCTTAGATCCTTCCATTACACTCATGTTGTCATTACAGGGAGCCTGCTGATCTCGAATGAAGTGTAAAAAATGACTTCATTTTATGCATTTCACAAATATTCCATGAAATCCTCTCCAGTCACCTCACCACGAGTCATCAAATCCTCAGTTTTGTTGAGCTCAGTCACATTGGTCAGAATTTACTTTGGTCCCTGTTCGTCCATTAATTTCAGGGGAAAGGGGGGGGGGGGGCGTGGACTGGGGGACATCCCTGAGAAAATTTAGCAAAATTCAGTGTTAGCAAGCACCCGTTTGCAAGTGATTCTTGTGCTGTTATGAACAGTTATACTTTTCGAGTGGAGAATATACGGCACCACAATTAAGTGGTAATCCATTCTCTTCATTCTGTATACGCACTCAAATTTCAATATCTAATTACGTCATTACATGTACTTGTTAGTATTGAAATGGTTGTTAACCAGATAACCGATTTGAAACCAGTTGCCTACTCAACCGATTAGAAAAACTGTCGGCCTGTTATCCGAAATGTCGGTAGTGATCGTCATTCCACAGTTAAAATGCTGTAAATCTGCCGCTTCTCTCTCTCCTTTGGGATAGATTAAACCATGAAACTGTCATATTCAAGTTTGTTCAAATCGGATCCATAGGTTGATATTTGGGCTTGCTATGGTAGCCCAAATTTTAACTTAGTGCAGTATGAAGAAATTTCTTTAAAATTTTTCTTCTTCAGATCCCACAGTCAGAATGCTTTCATATTTGGTACACAACATCTCTAGGGAAGTCAGATTCAGCTGTGTTTAAATCCAGAGCCTGGGTTAATATTTGGGCTCCCTATGGGAGCTGGAATTGGCCATGTTGTTGAAGAATTAAAAATTTTGTATTCAGTACCCTCTAGTGGTGTGTAACTAAGATTAATCCACATAGGTTGTATCAAAGGATTTCATAGGGGAGCTCTACATTTTACATTATGATCAACTGAAGAAAAGGCATGATGCCAGGATTATTTTTTGTCGGGAGCGTGGTGGCTCAGTAGGAAGAGGTGCAGGCTGCAAGCCGAGAGGTCCACGGTTTGAATCCCACCTGTGGCAACCGCGTTGTGTCCTTGGGGGCAAGACACTTCATCTCCATTGCCCGCATGGGGGCACGATGACGCCATGTACTATGGCGTACTGCACGTCGATGGTATGCATGTCTTCAACCAATCTAACCCTGCCTGTGCTGCAGTGCGGAGTTACGATGTTGGGGAGCTGGCAGCTGCTCGTCGTTGCTCGGTGGTTCTCTCCGGGTACTCCAGCTTCCTCCACCCGTAAAACTGTCACGGTCATGATTAGCCATTGTGCATAAATATGTGACCTTAAACATCAATAAATAAATAAATAAATTATTTTTTGTCACTTCTGAGGGACTCGAAGATTGACAGTGTATCCTATGGAGATGGATTGCTTAATGTAGACTCATTCTTGGACTCTGTTTATATTGTGTTCTGTTCAAGATGAGCGCTTCACGCCCCGTGGGGTCTCTTGTTTTAGAAATAATTTTTGTTCAACTTCTGTCTCTGTGGAACCACAAGAAGAAAAAGCAGTGCTTGTTTACTTGTTAAATAGGACCCAGTCAGTAATGCTTAGGGTGGTAATCCTCTAAAGTGGGCAACATGGGTAAAAATGATTGATTAAACTTTACTTTATTTCCATTTTGCAGTCATGATTTTAGCCATTGTGCAGATTTATTTGACCTTAAACACCACTATTATATACTTTATAAATAACCACATTTCTATTGGCTGGATGATGGATCTTAAAGCACTTGACTGGTACTCAAAAATCCACGTACACTGGTTTTCCGGTCAATATCAACTTTTTAGTATTCAAGATGGCCCACTGGCGGCCATTTTTGTTGGAAATTGCATGTATTTCGTTATACGCTTAGAACTTCTGAATCACATTTCCGATTTCAATAAATTTTGGTATGGAGGTCTAGCAGCGTAAGATAAATAACATATCATACAGGTTTTTTCTTCGTGCATAAATTATGCAAATTAGCCTTACTTAACCTTTTTTTTCGGGTAATATTTTTTGTGCGTATTATGTTGTGTACTGCTACCACCTGTGTCTAAAAGATGCTTTCATGCTTTTGTTTCAGATTTGAAGGGAAGGAACATAAGATAAATAACATATTATACAGGTTTTTTTTTTCTTGTGCATACATTATGCAAGTTAGCCTTACTTAACTTTATACAGGTATTTGGATGCTTCCAGTACAACTACAGAAATATGGGTAATATTGGGACTAGTTTGTTGAGTTGTTCCTTTGATATCGATATTTGTTTGGGTTTTATTGAGGAAATATCAATATATTTCACAGTAATCCACCTACCATGGGGGACGATTTTCTGATCGCTGGCGATCGGCGTTGCACTTGTTAAATATAGCTTTTGGAAATCCCCTCTCTTGTTCTATTTCAATTGACTTAATCTCTATAACATAGTTTATTTTTATGTTATTCTGTAGATAACTATTTTATTGTTAAATAACAGTATTTTTGGTTGATATAATTGAAGTTTTATTTGACAAATAGAAGATTGTTTTTTGAAGATGGTGCATGTAATAAAACAATTATGGACTTTCATGGTGGTAAATATGATGTGATATGAACCTAAAAAACTTGTATTGACTACGGCTAACGCCTCGATCAATATAAGTTGTATAGGTCCATATCACTTCATATTCACCACCACAAAAGTCCATAATTGTATAATAAATTGGTAAATGTTCATCTGTTGAATTTGTATGTTATGCGGCCGGATTCATCAGGTAAAGGCTTAAAAAATGTGAATACAATATTTTTGTTTTGTCTTATTTTATATAGAAAAGTGAAAGGAGGAAGTATTGATGTCCATCCAACAGAGAAGGCCTTAGTTGTCAATTATGAGCTAGAAGCTACAATTCTTGGTGAACTCGGTGATCCCATGCTTGGAGAAAGAAAAGAATGCCAGAAAATGTAAGATAGCCTCAGTATTGAAATTTAGCTTTGCATTTTAGGTTTTACAATATTTTTATTCATTTTTTCTATTTCTTTTTGTGTGGTTTCTCATCACTGTTTGCAGCACCTAATTTACTGTTTACAAACCAATATAGTGATTTGAAAACTGCAATGTGAAATATGACATCTTACTTGTCCAGGGTTCCTTTCAGGCCTTGGATTCAAGGAATGTCCTTAAATTTTACTATGGGCCATTCAAGGCCTTGAAATCTTGGGAAAGGTGTTGGGAGTCAATTATCCTCTGTTTTTGGCGGCAAAACAAATGCTGAGGCAAAATTGAGAATGGTAGCACTTGTTGTTTGTGGGAAAGTTTTTCCCTTGTTTATGTTTTGAAATCTTGGCCATTCACGAATCTAAAGTAATACAATCATACTGTTCAGAAGAGGAGGCAGGGACCGACCTGGGCATGCGCCAGTGCGTATTTGGTTCTGAAACATCAGTACCTGGCTCTTAAATATCAGAAATAGGCTTCTCAGTTGGCGCGTAACTTCTCAGATCATATTTTGATATTCTTTCGATGGATAATCGAGAGAGACTCTCTTACATGTATTATATATATGATAATTATTTATCATTGTTGTAGAGTGCTTAAGTTAATACTTCAAGTCTTAATTACCAAGCATTAATCTTCACTGTGGTTTCTGATCAAGTCTTGGCTGCCTAAATAGGCAGCCAAGACTTGATCAGAAACCACAGTGAAGATTAATGTTTGCTATAGTGTACTAAATGAAAATGATGAGAGCTATTACATACTTGCAGTGTGTGTTACAAACAGCAGTGTGACTCCATAAATTGAAATCTGGTGCATGAATTGAAAAAATAGGCTCTGAGGCTAGAGCGTATTTTAAATAGTCCTGATCGGTCCCTGAGGAGGACTGCACTGGTGGATGACGGTATCAGTGGGGTTGACTTGAAAATACGGGAATCAAACTGAAAAGTCAGGCTTTATTAAAATGTGACTTTCAGTTTCAAGGATGTGATTTTCATTCAGTATTCTTATTTTTTATGATCGTGTTGGGTGTTTGATGTGAACCTGATTTGAAAACAATATTCCCCAATAAGCAGTCATGTTACTGAATGCACTGCATAAAAAACTCTTCGATAAACATTAAAAATTCAGGAAAAAACCCCCATTATTTTCTTCCAAAGTTTTATGTATCCACATGAAAAAAGGAATATTTGGTTGGCAGAAAACCATTGCATATCTGTTTGGGTCCCATCAGAATCCCATCAGGCCACCATGGTTGAACCCTTGTTGTATACTCATAACACATGTTAGCCCTTTACCGAGCACAGCTTTTTAATTTTTAAAATAAAAATTGAATATGATAAATTTTTTGTTTAAAAATAAACAATATTTATTAATAAAACCTTACAAATAGGGATGCCATTGGAACTGGCTCATTGAGCCGGTTCCAATGGCAGCCATATTTGTACCATTTTATTGTCAAAGTGTTGGGATATTTCAGGTCATGTTAGCCTTGTATTGGTTGCTGATGCTATGTTAGGTAAAGGATTAAATTGACTCAATTCTTTTCACGTGAATCCTAGCAGAGGTGCAGCATGAATCTACCTGGATTCTCGATGGCTTTGTTGCATGAACCTTTGCGTAAATGGTTTCTTGTCGAAATATAAGCCCTGGTACATTCCATAGTTGATAAAAATTGCTACAAGAAGTTTCACATTGGGAAAACGTGAAATAAACCTCTCATGCTACCAACACATTCAATGGTAATAATCACAGGTTACACCAAACAGGAGCAGGAAAGGCATAGGGCTGGGCGATATGGGAATCTGAATACCGGTAACGATATCAGAAAAAATATCGCGATATACCGGTATATCGTGCAGCAGTGTGTGAAACACATATTAAATGCAAGGGATATCATGAATAAAAAAAATATTTTTGGAGCAAAAGATAGAAGTATCACTTACTGCTCTCGGAAAATGGGTGATTTGAAAGGAAGACCATAATAATCCATGTCTACAAAGTTATTGAACCTATTGTTTAATGCGAAAATAAGCCATAAAATTATCATGGGTTTACTGGCTTTCATCTGAATCTGGGATACAAGTAAATTTAGTCTTTGTCAATTTAATTCCTGTAAAAACATGGCCAGCCTCTCTTGACTGATAAGCGTTTAATTACTGAGCCAGTCAATTGTCACATTGTGTTAATTGCGTATGTGTGGCTTCATGAAAACAGTGGCAAACAAAACTTTTTATCAACACAACGGGTGCCCAGTTGATGGAATTCCGAGGGCCTGGTTTCACAAAGAACCAGTAATAGCTCCTCCCCTTCTCCTATCTTCCAGCAGTGAACTTCCTCAGATGACAATGTCAAATGTCATCTGTCACATGTCAGGCCAGTCGGTCTGTTGATATTAAGCACGCCTCCAAGACATGATCACCCTTCACTTCCATGATAGTCTGCAGGTGTCAATCACCAGCCGACAATGTATTCTCCCAGTGATGGCATCACACCTCTGTCATATTTGACAAAAATTGTTTTACATTTCGCAATTGTGAATATGTGTGATTTGAAACATTTTTGTGTCAGATTGCTGACAACGAATTAAGCGACAAGTATGGCTTGCTGATTACAGTTCAAACAAATGCAACCAACAGCAGGTGACCGTGTTTTTACAGCGTGACAGTCGGGTGTGTTTTCCGTGTAACAACAAACTATTTGTGTGATGTATGCTACTTTAATTATTCACTAATTAAAAATAATCAAACAAATTTAGCAAACAAGTATTAAATTTTTATTTCATAATTTCTCCATGAATGCTTGCATGTCGGTGACGATAAACGAGATAGAACGTTACTCTCGTCATCTCTCGCTGTTTATCATTTGTTCGCGAAATGAGGAAAGATAAACTTCCTGTATTTTCAAAGCAACTTTCTGTGCGATTTTACGAAAAAACACATGTTGAAATTTTATTATCATGTAACCCAAACCAATATCGTTACAGACGATATACCGGTATTGCCAAAAAATAGACGATATTTAACCGGTACCGATTTCAATACCGGTATATCGAAATATCGCCCAGCCCTAGAAAGGCATAAGGCTTCCACGTTTAAACGTGTAAACGTGAACGTTTCGTTTATGGGCATTAAACGTTTACAGTTCTGGTAAACGTGTACACGGAATGAAGTTTTAATCGAGTAATTTCAAAATTGCAGATTAATGCAGAAAGTCAAAGAAACAAAAAAAAAATTTCCAACTTTGCAATGCAATATTTTGATAATGCTTCAGAAAAACTGTGTGCTGGTTGCGTCTGGCGCCGCCGCCACAGTAACCGAACAAAATCATCTTCAAATCATGTGATATCATGTGACACAGTCACGTGAGCCGCATGGCACGTGCTTATCTTTGGTGTTTCCTTCGAAACATGTGTGGGATGTTTTAGTTTATTCGGATTTACATGTATATTCCCAAAGTCATACACAATTGTTCTCGATGATTTCGTTCACCTGACATGGATTATTAATTTATTATTCACACATGGGATGATCTTAGGATCAATTTATGGAGTTTGACAGACAGACTGGCACTTGCGGTGTTTGAAAATTTGGATTCCCCTGCATGGTTTGTAGACTTTGTTTATTTTTGCGACATTGCATTCCACTCTCAAGTCCGGTATTGTCACTATTGTGTGCCATGGCAACACGCTCCAACATAACTGTTTGAAAAAAACAAGGAATTTCACCCCGAACCCACCAGAATGAGCTCAGTGACCCCCATAAATTTCAAAATTTACCTGGGGGAGAATCCCCCAGACCCCCCCCCCCCCCCCCCCCCCCCCCCCCCACAGACTGAGCGACTTTGCCTTCGGCATCTGCATGCTGTGATCGTTCGTCTACGTAGTTTTTGGACGAACTGTAAATAGTCTGTCTCAATAACATAAAATGTATGCCCTGTACGCAAAGATATGATGAACTTATTGACATACTGCGTAGTGTATATTATTTACACACTTCTATCAAATATTGACTACTTGCATTGTTAGTACGTGTAAACGTTTACGTTTCGTTTACAGACAGTCGTTTAAACGTTTACAATTTTGTCTAAACGTGGAAGCCTTAGAAAGGCATTGTAATATTATACTTGCATGTCGATAAGAGATCAATCAGTGACACTCTCCGAGTTCACAAGGACCATGTGCAGGTCGTGCGACATGATACGAGAGCATTGGCAAACCTCCAAGTCAATCAGTGACTGACCTCACAACTCCATGCTTTTTGTATTCTGTGTGATTGCTTCTGAGTAAGCTGTTGCGACATATAAATGGTTGTTGACACCCCTGTACATGCAATCGTTGTTGAACTGGATCTGCCACCATGGACCGGTATTGTTGGTAAGTAATCTATATGAATGATTTTTCACCTGAATTTCTCCACATTGGACCTTATTCTTCCGCAATTATCGGCTCAGAATGTGAAAACCCACATAAATATTGCTATGAAAAACCTTAAATATCCCTCAGATGCAATGAAATGGAGGTTTTGTGGCCCCGGAATTTAAAATTGTCCTACCGCGGCCTGAACCATGGTCGGTCTGTGGTAGCGACAACACATGGTTGCCCCATTTTCCCCAAATTACCGGCCCCAATATTTTTACCCCAGCAGAAACCCTGATTTAATCCGATTCCTATTGAAACATTTCTTTGTTATTTAATGTTTTTATCTTTCTGAATCTTCTTTATAATCCTTCTCAAAGATTATAAATTATTTGCTACTAGTTTATTTGGAGTGAAAAAAAACGATGAGTACATAAAAATCGTGAAATTATTTTATAAATGTTAATAATAGCCTTTTGCTTTTTTATTATCTATTTTTTTATCTTTGTGTAAAATTTTTTTAAAAACAAAAATACTTAAAAGAGCCTGGCAACACCAGACCTTTAGATCAGTCTAATTTGGGCACAACGGTAAATATGGATGTGGATTGCATGGTTGGAGAAAAAGCACCAGTATTCATTTCTTCTTGGCGTCTAGGTTATAGGTCCTCGTCTAAAAATGATAGTTTACAACCTCTTGTTATAGGTCTTCATTATCACTGGTGCCCACCACCCTTTGACGTAAGTTTACTTGACTAACTCTAAAAGGCTTCTTAGTTTCCTAGTGTCTACCCAAAGGCCTATTTGAATGTAAGCTAAATTATGCATGGCGTTTACTGTGAAATGCCACAAACGTGAATATAATAGATCTCAAGCTTTAAGTGCATGGTCATAGAGAATTCGCCATAGAAAAGCAATCGCCATAGAAAAGCAATCACCATTGACAGTGTCGTATACAACACTGTCGATGCCAATTGCTTTTCTATGGCAAACCCTGTGGGAAGCCTGGCCAAACTTTTTATTGCCGAAACACTGCAAAACTGTGGAAAAAGTTTCAAACTCCGCATAATTTAGGTGCAATTATCTAATTTGGGCACAGTGTTTACTGTCGTTAGTTGGGAAGAATTTAAAGGCCTAGGCAATACTAAATTAAAGGTCGCTCAGCCACATGTCCCCCGAAAAAACATGTCGGAAAAGGGGCATAACTCTAGTAAAAATGATCGGTCCAAACCCATATTTGAACTTGACCTGTATTATTACCCCAGAAAGTCACATACCAAAATTCTTTCCGATCAGATAATCCTAACTGGAATTACCATCCGGACACCGCAAATCTTGAAATTTCTAAGTCGAAAAAGGGGTATAACTTTAATAAAAATAATCTTGCTGAACCCATATTCGAACTTGACCTGTGGTTTGGGCTTAGAAGGTCACATACCAAAATTGGTTCTAATCAGATGATCCAAACTGGAGTTATCATGGGGACACCAAGTGGGATGGACGCATACACGCACGGACGGACACCGCTGATTTCTATATTCCCCGGAAAAAATTTTCGGGGGACAAATATTGTGGGTTGAGTTCAACAAGGTGCCATCTGCAATGCTTTAGCACTCAAAGGAAGATACATGGTTCATTTGTGGGAGCGCGGTGGCTCAGTGGTTGCTATTCATTTATAGTGCGGTGGCTCAGTGGTTACGGAATTGGACTTGAAAGTTCAAACCGAAAGGTCCACAGTTTGAATCCCCGCCAGGGGTAACTACATTATGTCCTTGGGCAAGGCACTTCCTCTCGATTGTCCATGTTGGGGGAGGCACGGTGGCACTGTGTACTAAGCCATACTGCATGTCAATGGTGCACTTGTCTTCAACCAGCGCTAACCCTGCTGATGTAGAGTTTAGAGCTGGAAGGTTAACCGCAACCAAGGGTCGGGATCAGTAGTGAGAGTCTTCCGAAAATCACAACCGCACTCCAATAAACATAACCGCAAATTTGGTTTTAAAATTCCAGCGCATTTTAAGATACTGTGCATAATATCCAATTACCAGAATGACAACATAATTCACTTTATAATAAATATAATATCTACAAATCTGCTGGCCACCATCAAATAATTTCTATATACATCTGAATGGAATTAAAAAACAACTGTTGTACACTATACTTGCATCAATGACATTTTCAAGACAGTAAGCCATGATTTGTGGCTTTCAATATCAATACTCGAAACTCAACACGATATTCATTAATATTCATGACCTGTCAACACCCAAGTCTGAAGCATTGTAAAATGTTCATCAGTTTATCAAATGTGGTTTCCTTTGATGAATTATAACCTGCCTGTTGCTATTCATTTATACTGTCTGATACATTTATTTATACACGTAATTTTCGAAAGATTAAACATCAAAATCAGTTTCAAATTCACAGTTGAAGACGGATGGAAATTTAGGGTTACAATGACCTGAATGAGTGACTTTTACTTGATGAAATTTTGAGGGTCGGCATAAACTTTTAGGGTCGATCTGGCTATCCTAAACACAGTTTTGGGTTTCTTTGCCAAGCATTTTACAACATTACATTTTATTACATTTTATAATTATTTATTCAACTGATTCAGTCAACAGAAGATGCCTTGTTAGTTGTTAGTGGTAGATTATAGGGCATTCTGATAGGTACATGTATATACGGATAGTTTCTATAAGCTCATGGACACCTGAAACGGCAACCAAGGTTTTTTATTTAAAAAATCGAAACTAGCCGCAGTGTAAATTCCACAACCTCTCAGCTCTAGTAAAGTTAGTATGTTGGGGAGCCTGGCAATTGCTTACCATTGCTCGGTGGTTCAGTCTGGGTACTCCAGCTTCCTCAACCCATAAAACTGTCTGGCACGAGGTGACCCTGGCAGTCGAAAGTGTTGTTAAACCGCAATAAATAAAGAAATAATGTTTAATCTCATTTACAATCAGATTCTGTTTGGCACTAAAATCTTTCCTTTGGCACCCAAAAAATTCATTTGGCACCAGACAAAAATTCCATCTGGACCCAAAAAATTTTGAGCCAGCGTGAAGTTGAACACTGCTTCTCAACAGTTACTGCTTAAAATATGTACAGGTTTTGTGCATTATTTTTTGTGCACAGTTTGTTTGAAGATTAACAGTAATATTATGATTGTTTTACTTGACTGATTCATTGCTGTACATTTTATACATTCATGTTGTTGTATGCCAGTTAGCCAGTTGCATTAAACAATTCTAATTAGCACTAAAACTTTCCCTCTTGATCTGTCTTGATGAAAATTGTTTTATGTAATATTGTTTCATCCGTGGAAATGGTTATATATAAGCTTCCAGTGTTACCGTCATATACACAACTAAATTTACTATGCTTACCTCATGTTCGGAAATAAATATTGTTTAAATTGTACTACCTGCCTAATAATAAAGTCAACATCACTATTATTAATTTTGGAGAAAAAAAACCCAAAACAGCAATCACTATTATTTGTCATTGAGGAATAGAGGGAAAATGCTATCATTATTATTAATTGCAATCATATACCCTGACCATCACTATTATTAACTGGTAGAGTGCTGAATTATTTTTGGGCATCAAAATTTGTTCACATATATTTGCCTTATTACAATTTATGGGAGAGTGCCATTAGGCACTCTCCCATAAATTGTAACAATGCAAATCCTAACAGTCTAAATAATTTCACTTCAAAGGTGATATGTACAACATCCACAGAATATGAAGCCTTTAAGTTGTGGTACCGACACTTCAGAATAAAACCCAGATATGGGCTTCCAGCACTCTACCAGTTAAGCCATCACTTTTATTAGACAGGTAAGAGTAGAGCACTGGAAGCCTATATTTGGGCTTTATTCTGAAGTGCAGGTACCTGTATCTTAACTTATCGGCATCATGTTCTATGAATTCTATGTTCTATGAATATGCTTCCTATTATATTTGAATTGAAATTATTTAGTCGATCTAGATTTGCCATTTTGCAATTTATGGGAGAGTGCCTATATACACTCTCCCATAAATTGTAACAAGGCAAGGATGTGTGAGCAAATTTGGACTACCAAAAATAATTGAGCACTCTACTAGTTGAACTAAAACTTCTTTGATTGGCTAAAACTTTGGCAACCAGGCCTGTCATTTTGAGGAGGGCAATTGCTCTCGCTCCCAATGGCTGTTCTAAACTAAAATTTACGAGGGTGGTAAATGCCCTGCTTATCACATACAAGGAGAGCCACAAAAGTGAACTTTGTTCAGTAGCGGTGATCGGTATCGCTTACTGGTAATAACTAGTCTCTGTGAGGCCCCTACGTCTGACCTCCGGCCAGACAAAGGGGCCTCAAGTAGACGAACTGGTAGCCATTTTGCTTACTTATTGGATACCTGGTATTATTGATTGACGACATACAAAACTCAGGTACAAATCCTGACATGTTCAGCAGGAAGTAACCTCATCAGAATATGCAACCAAGACAATTTATTTGTCACAAAAATATTTTGGTTGGTTAAAAATTTGGCACCAGACAATTCTAGGCAGTGTGAACACAGGTTATTGGGAGAAAGGACAGGGTAATCAGAATATTAATTTTTTTCTTTGCAGAATACGTGTAAAAGGTTTGAGTGAAAACAGTGATTTGTCATGTTTAGCAAAGGAAATAATAGAGAAATGTAAGCTGATACACCCTTCCAAACTACCAGAAGTAGAACAGTTGCTTTATTACTTACAGAACAGAAAACATAACACTCCAGGTTTGTTGATAGACTTTTCTCCCACCACTAAACCCTTTTCCTCTGCATAGACTGTGTATGATACCAATGTGGGATATTTTTGCCCTGCAATAACATGACTCCTGCATACAGAGGTTTAGGTGGGAATCAAATGTAATCCATCCAAGATTTTGTATCAGAGTGGTGTAAACAGTATAGTCGCTGTGGACAGGGATCAAAATACCATTTTTTATTTGCATTGCAAAATGCTATACATTTTCAAAAAATGAATAGCATTTTTAGCTCAACTTTGGCGAAGCCAAATTTGAGCTTATGCCATGGCCCGTCGTCCGTCTGTCCATCTGTCCATCAACAATTGGATACGGCTCGGGCTAGAGGCCGTATTTATGAACCGATCTTTACGAAACTTCTTGGGTACCTTTGTTATGACCGTGGGACGAGAACGAGTGTTTTGGGGTTTGGTCCGAAATTCAAGATGGCTGCCAGCCGCCATTTTGTACCGACGATGCAGAAATCTGTTTTTTGTACAGAACTTCCATATGAAAGCTATGATTTGAATAATTTTTTGTATGAATGTTTAGTACCATGGGATACATCACATATAATACAGGTTTTTTTCTTGTGCGTAATGTATGCAAATTAGACTAACTTTGATGTTTTTTGGTGTTACTTTCAGCACTGTAAGTGCAAATGCCAATACGGCTCGGGCTAGAGGCCGTATTTATGAACTGATCTTTACGAAATTCCTTGGGTACCTTTGTTATCACCGTGGGACGAGAACGAGTGTTTTTGGGTCCGGTCCGAAATTCAAGATGGCCGATGGCAGCCATTTTGTACAAAATTTGGTGCAATCAGATTTTTGCACAGAACTTCCATATGAAAGCGCTGATTTGAATATTTTTTTGTGTGAATGTTTAGTACCATGGGATACATCACATATAATACAGGTTTTTTTCTCGTGCAGAAATTATGCAAATTAGATGAACTTTGATTTTTTCAGTGCTACTTACACACAGTAAGTACACATGTCAATACGGCTCGGGCTAGAGTCTGTATTTATGAACCAATCTTCACGAAACGTCTTGGGTACCTTTGTTATCACCTTGGGACGAGAACAAGTGTTTCTGGGTGCGGTCCAAAATTCAAGATGGCTGCCAGTGGCCATTTTGTACCGAAATTAGGTCTAATCAGTTTTTTGTACACAATTTCTATATATGGCTCAGGCTAGAGGCCGTATTTATGAACCGATCTTTACGAAACTTCTTGGGTACCTTTGTTATCACCGTGGGATGAGAACGAGTGTTTTTGGGTGTGGTCCAAAATTCAAGATGGCCACCAGCAGCCATTTTGTACCAAAATTAGTGCAATCAGTCTTTTGTGCAGAACTTCTGTATGAAAGTTCTGATTTGAATATATTTTTGTATGAATGTTTAGTAACATGGAATACATCACATATAGTACGGGTTTTTTTCTTGTGCAGAAATTATGCAAATTAGATTAACTTTGATTTATTCAGTGCTACTTATACACTGTAAGTGCTCATGTCAATACGGCTTGGGCTAGAGGCTGTATTTATGAACTGATCTTCACAAAACTTCTTGGGTACCTTTGTTATCTCCTTGGGACGAGAACGAGTGTTTCTGGGTGCAGTCCAGAATTCAAGATGGCTGCCAGTGGCCATTTTGTGCCGAAATTAGGTCCAGTCAGTTTTTTGTCACAACTTCTACACAGCTCATATTTGTGAACTGATCTTCACGAAACTTCTTGGGTACCTTTGTTTTCACCTTGGGACAGGAATGAGTGTGTTTTGGGGTGCCTTTGTTATCACTGTGCTATGAGAACAAATATTTTGGGGTTCAGTCAGACCCACTCTGGGACTCAAAGATTTCTTTTCTAGTTTAGCATCTGACTGTCACCCACCTTTACAATACTTTACCTATACATTTGTTACAGGCAATGGTCAGTATTTATGTACAGACCGTTACAATACTTTATATGTACCTTTGTTATCAGGTCATTACCTAGATGTTTGTCATTGCTGTGTCACATACTATACATGTACATGTCTTTGTCTTGACAAGTTGAGCTACAGTGTCATTGACACTTTCATTTGAAAATTTTTGTGGTGCATTTTTATGTTTCAAATTCAATGTACAGTAATGAGTGATTTTCTTCCCTAGAAAGCATTTGACACTTAGTTACATGTATATTAGTGGTAGGCCTACTTGAAGAAAAAAAAATACAAAGAAATTTATACAGTCGGGTAATGCTGCTAATAATTAGCAGCATTACCTGGGTCTGTAAATTTCTGTAATGCCACCTGGCACCAACAGACATGGAATCTTTAACTCTTTCACGATAGTAATTTTCAAAGTTCCAAGTGGTTTGATACATACATTACTGGTACATACATGAACGGTACATTCATACTGATTTGGGACTCTGTCATCGTGTGAGTGGGCATCTATCCCTATCTAACTTTAGTACTCTAGTGGATACTTCAGGACTTGAAGGCAAATCGGCAGTTCATGGACCACCAGGTATTCTACCTGGTGGTCCATGAACTGCTGATTTGCCATTGAGCCATCATGTTTCTACCAGATCTGACCAGACAAGCAGTTACAAGTTAGGACTAATGCCCATTGTCCACCATGATATGGAACTTGAGATTGTGCATCACATTTCGCTATGCATAATTTAATAATTGCATAGCTTTTCCTGAAATTTTGCTTAGCAAAGTGTGATGTGATACCACTTCTTTTTTTATCCATGACCGTGGACTGGTCATAATCCACATGTGGGTGATGTCCACGCATGCATTTACCAAATAATAAAAATCATCAGCTGCAAAATTTAATTAATGAAGCGCCAGGTTGAACCCTGTGCTTCCTTAATTAAATTTTTGATGATTATTCCTATAATTAGTATTTGGAATCTAATAATATTGCATCCATGGAAATATTGCCTACCGTGGAAAGTGACCAATCCACGGTAGCCGTACTGTATATCTAAATCATGGTTTTACATTTTACACTTTTGAACCTATCACTAGAGGTATCTCACTTAATCACTTCCTCATAAACTTACAGAGAACGGTTTGGCTATATTTGTTGTTTTGACATATTTACAATGACAAGTTTCAAACATGCATGCATTTATTGCATATCAATACAGTAGTATGTATAAAATGTGCAAGTATTCTGGTACTATCCAGCACACATCACAAGCATATATCTTGCAAGCATCTCGGGCAGATCGCAGGCATCCCTACATGCATCACAAGTATTCCAGATCCACATGAAGTAAGGCTGAGTCTTTCACAAACTAGCGCACAACATGTCGGCTTCACCTGTGGCACAACAGCTGATTTAGCTGTAATAGAAGATGGTTTACAGCCAAATTCAATAGCAATGAAGAAAACACCTTGGACGTACTGTAAAAATCACAGTTGTTGGAAATCTAAAAACTTTGATGCAGTAAGTTTGTTCAAATTCAGAGTACAAATAACTCTACAAGAAGAATATTCATGTCCTTGAGCATAGACCTGGAAAGGAGGCAAAGAGCAGTTTATTAGCATGGATTGTCCTGAATGCATTTCATGGAGAAAACACACCATTCACTAGGCATTTAAAGGATGTTTGTGATATGGTTTTGTTGAAAAAAGTTTTAAACATTTGAAAAATAATGAAAATAACAAATTTTGACATCATTTGCCTTGGGTAAGAGGTTCTTGATTGTTATACAGTAACAGCTGATATGTACCAGGATGGCTGTCATTGATGTCACTACAAAGTCAGGGACTGGGTTTATTTGCAAGGAGGGGACTGTGAAACAAAAATTTGAAAAGTTGGTACATAGATTCTTCTGCCCTCTTTGGGAAACGGTCCGGAACCCATGCAAAAATCTGCATCCTCAAGGCTGAGATTGGGAATTTATTTGGAAGAAAAAAACCAAGAATAAGAATAAGAAATGTTACCTTCATATATATTGAACTGAGAACATTAATACAGAAGCTGCTATGTATAGTACATGCAGTAATTAAAGAACAAAAATTGCATGAAATAATGATCAGTCTGTAATCTCTATCAAATAAATTATTCTTGTACTGTTAAATAATGAAGATATTTTTGCATATTTCTACCCCTTATCAGTCGATATTCTGAGGCTTTGCAGTTGTGTCTAGGCATGTCTTGGCTGCCTGTATAGGCAGCCAAGACTTTCCTAGAAACAACTGACATGGTTCTTTGGATGTAACTTGCAATGTATCTAAAAACTGCCTCTTGAGGTGCCTGTTTTGTTGCTGTAAAAAGAGATGAAAGCCAAAATTAGGCCCTCAAGAGTTAAAGGATTAAATATTTTATTTGAATGAGGACTGAAATTAGGAAATGTTGGGTTTGAATTGGGAAAAATCATGCCAAAATGCCATTGGGAATGTGTCCCATATTCGGCTCCTCTATTTTTAGCTCACCTGACTTTCAGTCAGGAGAGCTATAGTGATCACTCACCGTCCGTCGTCCTTGAACATGGTGTTTGCGTCTTCTCCTCCCAAACCGCTGAACCAATTTAATTGATATTTGAGATAATAGTTTGTTATGACATCGCAATTTGATTTTGTTCAAATCAAGTTGCCCCACCCGTGGGTAGGGCCACACCCAAAAAGTGTGCTGAAATCTTAAAAAATCTTCTTCTCATGAACCAGCAGTAGCAGAGACTTGATATTTGGTGTGCAGCTTCCTTTTGAGGTGTAGACTCAGATTTGTTCGAGAGAAGTTTGTGGGGCTATACTTGGCGTCGTTATGGGAGGGGCAAAATTTTTGGCCCCGCCCAAAATTTTTATTTTCCAAACCGAGAGGCTGATTTGAACCAAATTTTATGTGAGGGCTTATTGGGTCATAAGTACCTAATTTATGCTGATTTTTTTTTTCCCGTAGCCCCATGGGAACCGCAGGAGCTAAAAATAGAAAAAAATTAAAACGCCCATATCTCCAAAACTGCACGGCACCGAGAATTTTTATTTGGTGTGAAGCTTCCTTAGGACCAACAGAAGGAATTGGTAAAAAAAAATTGCCATCGGTTTTATCATAGGGTACAGTTTCGGGACTTTGAAAAAGTGCTGAGTCAGCACTTTTTAACACTGTAGGCAATGGGAAAAACATTAAAAAATCTTCTTCTCCAGATCCAGCAGGCAGAATCTTTTGATATTTGGTATGCAACATTGGAGGGTGGATCTGATTCAAGTTTGTTCAAATCGGCCCCCTGGGTTCATATTTGGGCTCAGTATAGGAGCCCAAATTTGAACTTACTGCATTTCAGACAAATTTCTTTGAAAATCTTCTTCTCCAGATCCAGCAGGCAGAATCTTTTGATATTTGGTATGCAACATTGTGGGGTGGATCTGATTCAAGTTTATTCAAATCGGCCCCTTGGGTTTATATTTGGGCTCAGTATAGGAGCCCAAATTTGAACTTAGTGCTTTTCAGGCAAATTTCTTAAAAAATCTTCTTCTCCAGATCCAGCAGGCAGAATCTTTTGATATTTGGTATGCAACATTGTGGGGTGGATCTGATTCCAGTTTGTTCAAATCGGCCACCTGGATTCATATTTGGGCTCACGATAGAAGCCCAAATTCGAACTTAGTGCATTTCAGGCAAATTTCTTTGAAAATCTTCTTCTCAAGATCCAGCAGGCAGAATCTTGTGATATTTGGTATGCAGCATCCTTAGGGGGCTGAGATTCAGGTTTGTTCAAGCCATGTCCCTAGGTCCATATTTGGGCTCACTGTGGGAGCTTGAATTGTAACTTTGTTCGAAATGAGGAATTTTCTTAAAAAATCTTCTTCTTCAGATCCAGCAGTCCGAATGGTTTGATATGTGGGGAGTAGCATCCTTGAGGGGGAGGGGGGGGGGGGGATTCAAGTGTGTTAAAGCCAAGTCCATGGGTCCATATGTGGGCTCCCTGTGGGAGCCCAAATTATAACTTAGTCAATATGAGGAATTTTTCTTTAAAAATCTTCTTCTTCAGATTCAGCAGTTGGAATGTTTTGATATTTGGCATGGAGCAACCTTGGGGGCTGAGATTCAAGTTTGTTCAAGCCAAGTCCCTTGGTTCATATTTGGGCTCACTATGGGAGCCTGAATGACAACTTAGTTCAAAATGAGGAATTTTCTTTAAAAATCTTCAGATCCAGCAGATGAATGCTTTTGATTTTTTTTATGCAGCATCCTTAGGGGGGGGTAAGATTCAAGTTTGTTCAAGCCATGTCCCTAGGTCCATATTTGGGCTGATTGTGGGAGCTCGAATTGTAACTTGGTTCAAAATGAGGAATTTTCTTTATAAATCCTCTTCTTCAGATCCAGCAGTCGGAATGTTTTGATATTTGGTGTTCAGAATCCTTAGGGGTGTGAGATTCAGGTTTGTTAAAGCCAAGTCCCTGGGTTCATATATGGGCTCCCTGTGGGAGCCCGAATTATGACTTAGTTCAGTATGAGGAATATTCTTTAAAAATCTTTTTTTAGATCCACTGGTCAGAATATTTGGATATTTGGTTTCAGCTTTTCTTAGGAGGAGCAGATGCAACTTGTGGAAATCAATTCTCTGGGTTGATATTTAGGCTACCATGTCAGGTGAGCCCCCTCAGGCCCCCTGGGGCCTCTTGTTGATTATGGGATTATATGACCCAGGTCAATTCGGTATATAACTGGCTTGAATACTTTTGAGTTAATTAGTTAATAATTAGCTCTTTTTTCATCTGTCTATGAGAACCATAGATTGATTTCAAACAGAGAACTTATTAACTGCAGCCTAAGGTTACTGGTAAATTGTTTGAGCTTTTAATTTTTTTTTTCTTTGACAGGTGGTACAAAAGTTGCTGGTAAATTATCTGAGAGAGCCTTAGATACCGCACTCCAGGATGCTTCAGAAATAGATGAAGTTGCTAACATAAATGATATAGATGAATATTTAGAACTGTTATATGAAGATGTTCCTGAAAAGATAAGAGGTTCTGCCTTAATTTTACAGCTTGCCAGAAATCCAGATAATTTGGAAGAATTATTTACAAATGGTAATCAAGAAAGCTATTCAGTTTTTGAATGAAACAAAACCCAACAGAAATCCAACATTATGCTCATTTTTTCACTTCACTGAATTCATCATGAGGTCCATCAGTGTCACGAAATTAACACTTAATGGTGTAATTCCAACTTCAATGATTTTTTATGACAACAAAACAGCTAGCCCAGTACACAGGCTTTGGGTAAATTTACAAGTTACAGTGATACCTTGGAAGTTGTTTCTGGGCTAATGTCAGTTATTGGGGGCGCTGTGGCTCAGTAGGTAGAAGTGCAGGCTGCAAGCCGAGAGGTCCTCAGTTCGAATCCCACCTGCGGCAACCGCGTTGTGTCCTTGGGCAAGACATTTCACCCCCATTGCCCATGTGGGGGCACGATGACGCTGTGCACTAAGGCGTACTGCACGTCGATGGTACGCATGCCTTCACCCAATCTAACCCTGCCTGTGCTGCAGTGCAGAGTTACGATGTTGGGGAGCTGGCAGCTGCTTGTCGTTGCTCGGTGGTTCTCTCCGGGTACACCGGCTTCCTCCACCCAGGAAAACTGTCATGGTCATGATTAGCCATTGTGCATAAATATGTGACCTTAAACACCAATAAATAATAATAATAAATAATGTCAGTTATTGTTATTTATTATATAGTTGCATATGCCAGAAATTCTTGGAAGACAAAACTCCTAACCAGATGTGGGAGGTTCAGGGGTACCCCCATCCAATCAGAGGCGGCTGACTCCTTTATTTTGTGCTTGTCAGGGAATACCCTAGCCCCCACATCAGGAAAATTCTGATCCTAACTTCCCCACCCCACAGTCCTCAACCCCAGACACACCCCACTCCCCCCCCCCCTCTTGTCCCTATTGTAGCGAAGGCAAGGCCTTGAAAATTCCTTGAATTCGCTTTTTGTTGGGGACTTGAAATATATCGAGAAACAGCCTTGAATATCCTTGAATTTTATTCTACATTTAGCACAAATTGCCTAGTTAATGTCTTCTGATTACAGAGTGTGAACTCCTTTGTATGGAATAAAAGAAATGGTAAAATTTTGAAGATGTACTCCGAACCACTGAATTATCCACATTGGACTTCAAACTGAAAGTTCCATGATTTGAGCTCCACCAAGGGTAGCTGCGTTGTGTCCTTCGGCAAAGCACTTAATCCTGATCGCCCATGTGAGGGCACCAGGCCTGTCGATTTGAGTTTGGGCCACGTGAAATTTACCTAAAATGAAAAACATGCGAATGAAAAATGGGTCGTGCCAAATTATCGGTGGGTCACGAGATATTTTTTGCCAAGTTGAATGATCTAGTACGAATGAATGGTGCAATGATGTTGTGCATCAACCAATCATCAGCTGCACAGGTTTTCCATCTGCCTGAAGTATAGCTGCTCTGTTGGCCAATCATTGGCCAACTGAGCAGGTATACTTCAGGCAGATGCAAACACCTATGCTGATGATTGGTTGCTTCTCAACATTTTAAACTGTTCATCATTTTAAGATGTACCATAGGTAAAAAAAAAGCAATAATTCATGCCTCTGGCACAAATAGTGATTATGGATGCCATGCTCTTCTGCAGCATACTAGCTATGCTAAGATTGGGATATAATTGCAACTAATTATGTCCCCCCCTTCCCAGAAGGGATTCAGCTTCTTCTTCTTCTTTTTCTTCTTCTTCTTCTTCTTCTCATACAAACTTTGTCTGGGGCATAACACGCACTATAAAACTGTGTACTAAGGTGTGCCGCATGTTGATGTGGTGCACTTGTCTTCAACCAATACTAATCCTGCTTGTGAAGAGCTAGTAACTTGTAGAGTCCCACAGTTGCTTGCTGCTGCCCAGTAGTTCTCTCTGAGTACCCCAGCTTTTTCCACCGTCTGACACGAGGTGACTCTGGCTGTTGAAAGTGTTGTTCAACCCCCAAAAACAAGTATAAAACAAACCCAGCCTTTGCGCAGCATGTATAAGCATTTTATCTATTAATCAACCTTTTTTACCTCAGCACATCTTATACAGCCAATTATTCTATTAGATCTTGTTTGACAGAGCTCAGAGATCTGTCAAACAAGATATAATAGAATAAATGCTCAGTTTATCGGTCAAATACAGAACATGACCAAATTCCTGTCAACGGGATATTTTTCATTGCTGAAATGGCTGTTGTGTTAACCATTTACCCAATGCACATGATATCAAAATTTATTATTTTAATTATTGTTGTTTTTTAAATTTAAAAAAAATGGTCATCAAAACTCGATCATGTTATCCCATCATTGTAACTCGCTCGACAAGCTTGTTCTAATAAGGGGTCACAATGATGTGATATGGTTTTGTTGAAATTTTTTGAAAAATAATCTTTTTCAAATTCTAAATTTGTGTATTATGCAGGCCGATATGGACGATTTGTTAGGTAAAGGGTTAACATGATTTTAGTGGTTTAATCTTTCTATATCCTGTAGCTTTCTTACTCTTATTTTACAGAAACGGTTGTTGGAGCTCTTGCCAGAACTTTAAGAGAAGATTGGAAAAGAAGCACAGATGTGGCAACAAACATTATCTATGTGTTTTTCTGTTTCTCAAGTTTTTCACAATTTCATGGAGTGATATTACATTTTAAAATAGGAGCATTGTGTATGACAGTTGTTGAACATGAAATTAAAAAATATGACCTTTGGAAGGATGAATTACAGAAAAAGAAAAAACTTGATATCCTTTTGTTTTACTGTGTAAAGTAGAATTTTGCTGATTGAGTTTATTTATCAGAATTTTATCGACGCTTTTAACAGCCAAGATCTTATTGTGTCAGACCATTTTATGGGAGGAGTAAGCTGAAGTACCTGGAGAGAAACCCTGCACCAGGCACCTAGAAAAAATTAAGGCGGTAAATTTTTTGCATCCCTTCAATTTCTGGAATGCCAGACCTGTTTGGAACTGCCTTTAAAATCTATTATCATTTCGTTCCCAGAGTTCCAATGTGTTCTCTGTGCCTACTGGCACAGAGAACACATTGAAACTCAGGAAACGATTTGTCAATGTTGCATTGATTCACAATAATTCATGATTCATTCAGTGTTGCATTTCGATACATTTTGAGTGTAGAAGACAGTCACATAAGAATTGAATGCAACATTTTGAATATTGAGAAAATGTGTCTGCCAATTCTTCCACTATATAGTTGAATGTAGTACAATTTTTCAGTCACAATATTAATACCGTGGGGTGAATATAACCAACATAGCATACAAATTTTGGCATTGAAAATTTCAGGTGCAACTGCACTCCCAAGCAATCTGAGGAGGGCAATTGTTTTGCACTCCTTGATTTTCTAGATTGCCAGGCCTGCTGCACAGTTGCAAGTAGCTATTAGACTCTCCAATGTATAAACCAGACTCAGGCACAAGCTTTGGTTGAATGCATGTGTAGCACCGACATGCAGTACATCTTAGCACATTGTGCCATCATCCTCCCGCTTTCTCAGTTGGGATTAAGTGTCCAACCCAGAGATACTGCACTGATAACATGGGCCAAAAATGAAGCTTCAACCTGTTAATTTGAACCAAGGCTCCAAATGCATGCCTGTTCACCTGTGGCCGATAGTCGGAAATTAGGTGGTGGCAGGGAAAAATAAACTATACCTATCACATGTGCCTGGTCAGTTAATAGTCAGTGACTGATGTAATTCTGAAATCTCAAAGCATCAGGGTAATGGAAAAACCAATAGTATTTGTTCACTGGTGAATGGTGTAACCCAGCATACATGTGGTATAGATTTTATATACAATTTTACACAGTACTGTATATTCATAAATTCACACAAATTTCCACTGTTCAGGTGAAAATTTGGAGGTGGCAGATAAGAAAAAATTCCACCTGTCCAATGTGAGAGGAACAAATGTCGGAACATTTCAAGGCCTAAAGTCCAATGCGTAAACTAACGAGTCACCCCACAGTCTACTAATTGAATTGTCAGACTCTCAGCAAAAAACATTTAATTCTGAGACATTTTTTCTTGTCATTTTATTTAATCTTATTTGTTTTTCAAGGATTGGCGAACAAGTTATGCAACTTATATTAACGCCTATCCTTGACCCAATGGCATAGGTATTTGGGATGACCTTCATAGCAGCAACTTCGTGGCCTAGCTCTTCTCTAATACTACAAAGGGATATTTAGCTTGCACGGAGTGTGTCTCTCTCTGCACAGAGGACAGCCATTTTACGTCTAGCCCTATAGGACGATACGCTGTGACAGCATCAACCCCACAATTGAAGCTGACAGAGAGTGTTCGGACACCTCGAGAACTTTCCCCGACTGGGGATCAATCCCGGGACCTCTGGCATGAGAGACCAGCGCACAAATCCACTCGGCCACCACTCTCTTTTTTTGTCACACTTTACTAAGTCATCTTCAAAATGAGGTCCCCAGAGGGTGAATTTGGTGATCACAAAATTGACCCTCTGTGAACCTGTCTGAATCAAGGTCACAAGCCGAAACAGAAAGATGTACCTAGAGGATAAATTGGCCTACTGTATTCGATAGCATCAGCAAATTCACCCTCTGAGGACCTTATTTTGCAAATGACAGATTGCTTATATTTTTATACTGTACCAATGACCCAGACATAGCTGGTGCTAACTCTTAAAATATAGGGCCAAACACAAATTTTGCCCCCCAATCCCCAAAATTTGCATCTAAAACCAAAGAAAACATGTCCTGAACTGCCCTCCACACTTCACCTCTACTGCGCATGCGCAGTGTCAAGGACATTCCAAAATTGGCGCCATTAATCATTCTTAGTTTGGCCCTTCATCAGTTAACATCTGACTGATCTTTGTGCTTGTAAATCTCAGTTTAAATGATGCCAGACACATAAATATTAGTGAAATGGTGATTCTAAGGAGGATATAGAAGGAGGAGAGGAAAAATGTGTGACAGAAAATTATCAGGGCTGTAACTTAAAATTTTTTAATGAAATTATGTTAAGTTACCTATACTTTTATACTGTACCAATGACCCAGACATAGCTGGTGCTAACTCTTAAAATATAGGGCCAAACACAAATTTTGCCCCCCAATCCCCAAAATTTGCATCTAAAACCAAAGAAAACATGTCCTGAATGGCCCTCCACACTTCACCTCTACTGCGCATGCGCAGTGTCAAGGACGTTCCGAAATAGGCGCCATTAATCATTCTAAGTTTGGCCCTTCATCAGTTAACATCTGACTGATCTTTGTGCTTGTAAATCTCAGTTTAAATGATGCCAGACACATAAATATTAGTGAAATGGTGATTCTAAGGAGGATATAGAAGGAGGAGAGGAAAAATGTGTGACAGAATATTATCAGGGCTGTAACTTAAAATTTTTTAATGAAATTATGTTAAGTTACCTATTTTCGAGGCAGCAGCCATTTTGTTGTCATTCTTGTTATTTAGTTACACTGATTTTTCAGTGTTTTCCTCTCTCCCTTTCCTTTAAGTCCCCTCTTGCTATTCTCCCATGCTTTTGGTATAGTTTCTGTAATTATTATTACTAAAATTTCTTGGGAGTTTTAGCTGAATAACAGAATGAATTCTGTTCTTTTCCCCATGTTTACGTCTTCACCTACGGGTGGTTAGGCGTTGTGTTCTGCATCTACCATCTGATGTTCTGCAGTTTCTTCCCTGGAAGTCTCTGTTTTGCATCAGATAGTGTATTTTTATACCCCCGCTTCGAAGAAGTGGGGGCTATATAGGAATCGCCCTGTACGTCCGTCCGTCCGTCCGTCCGTCTGTCCGTCCGTCCGTACGTCTGTCCGTACGTCTTTCCGGACATGAAATTCTTGTGTGTGCAACTCCTCCTACATTTATCAATCAATTTGGACAAAACTTTTCAGACATCATCACTACTAAGTGAACATGCGCATATTCCAAGATTTTTGATCTGCGACAACTTTAACCAGGTTTTCTCCCTTTGACTTAGATTTATTGTGTCTTTCCATCCGAACAAATTCTTGTGTGCGCAACTCCTTCTACATTAATGAACCGATTTTGATGAAACCTTTCAAACATCATCTCTACTAAGTGAACATGTGCATATTCCAAACTTTTTAATCTGCGACAATTTTAACCAGGTTATCTCTCTTGAACTTTGATTTAATATGGGTTTCTACATGAAATTCTTGTGTGCGCAACTCCTCCTACATTTATCTATCAATTTGGACAAAACTTTTCAGACATCATCACTACTAAGTGAACATGCGCATATTCCAAGATTTTTGATCTGTGACAATTTTAACCAGGTTATCTCCCTTTGACTTAGATTTATTATGTCTTTCCGTTCGAACAAATTCTTGTGTGCGCAACTCCTCCTACATTAATGAACCGATTTTGATGAAACCTTTCAAACATCATCTCTACTAAGTGAACATGTGCATATTCCAAACTTTTTGATCTGCGACAATTTTAACCAGGTTATCTCTCTTGAACTTTGATTTAATATGGGTATCGGCATGAAATTCTTGTGTGCGCAACTCCTCCTACATTTATCAATCAATTTGGACGAAAGTTTACAGACATCATCACTACTAAGTGAACATGCGCATATTCCAAAATTTTTGAGCTGTGGCAATTTTAACTAGGTTATCTCCCTTTAACTTAGATTTATTATGGGTTTCTACATGAAATTCTTGTGCGTGCAACTCCTCCTACATTTATCAAGCAATTTGGACAAATCTTTTCAGACATCATCACTACTAAGTGAACATGCGCATATTCCAAGATTTTTGATCTGCAACAATTGTAACCAGGTTATCTCCCTTTGACTTAGATTTATTATGTCTTTCCGTTAGAACAAATTCTTGTGTGCGCAACTCCTCCTACATTAATGAACCGATTTTGATGAAACCTTTCAAACATCATCTCTACTAAGTGAACATGTGCTTATTCCAAACTTTTTGATCTGCGACAATTTTAACCAGGTTATCTCTCTTGAACTTTGATTTAATATGGGTTTCTGCATGAAATTCTTGTGTGCGCAACTCCTCCTACATTTATCAATCAATTTGGACAAAAGTTTACAGACATAATCACTACTAAGTAAACATGCACATATTCCAAAATTTTTGAGCTGTGGCAATTTTTACTAGGTTATCTCCCTTTAACTTAGATTTATTATGGGTTTCTACATGAAATTCTTGTGCGTGCAACTCCTCCTACATTTATCAATCAATTTTGACGAAACCTTTCAAACATTATCACAACTAAGTGAACATACGCATATTCCCAAATTTTTGATCTGCGACAATTTTAACCAGGTTATCTCCCTTTAACTTGGATTTATTATGGGTTTTCAAATGGGATTCTTGTGTGTGCAACTCCTCCTACATTAATGAACCGATTTTGAATACATGTTGCACATTGTAAATGTGTTTTTCCAAATGTAAACCATATATGTGTGGGCTCTTTAAGTATTCAGTGCTGTTCTGTGGAAGGCCACATGCAAATACAAATTTCAACAACAAAAAATGATCTTTATGTATACATTTCCTTATGGCCTTCGCCTACATGATCAGAAGTGCATTCCTCTAAAAACCCAAAGCGGGGGTATTAATCACCTTCAGTGATAGTTCTAGTTGGTAACTGATTTCGGGCCTGGGTGCCTGGAGTCTTATTTTAGTGTTTTTACACTCATTGTTTACATTTACAACAGCCCTCTGTGTGAGGGGGGATTTCTTGAAAATAATATCTTGATGTTAATTTAATCATAACTAGATACATTATTATTGTTCGTAAGTGTTGCATAAATTGTTTAAAATATTTTTAAAATTTTTGTCCACACTTAGGCTTGGGATCCATTGGGGCTCAACGTTACTTTTCAGAAACTTGGGCTGTTCTGAAAAAATATTTTTTCAAAATATTTTGATTTCAATTATTTTTTCTGTGTTAATGGATCATATTATTATTTATGTATTTTGATTGTCAGGGGTTGGTGCGAGTACCAGGACTTTGTTTTCTTTTCACACTGAAAGGATTTTGATCAGTTGTAATAAGAGGAAGTCTTCCTCTGACTTTTATAATCATTCTATATGTGGTCAGTGTACTCGCATTAACTCCTGTTCTGTATCTGATGATTTCGATGACAACATGGGAAGCGTATGTCACGGTATGTTAGTGGGGAATTGGACATTCCGGTCCTTTCCCCGCAGGGTCACTCTACTTTATCAATTTCTATTTCAGACGATCAAGATTAGGGTGATGTATCTGTGATGTCTTCCAACAGTGTGCCTCTGTCATCACAATTAATGAAGGGCTAGCGGAAAAGTGCTCATGTAAATACGCCAATTGCCTAAGAGGACCCTAGTAGGTTCGACGGCCTTTGACGTCCGCTAGCTCGCCCGGTGTAGCGTCCATTCATCGAATGGTTCGGCAGCCGGGTTCGTCCGTTGCGGTCTAGAAGGAGTTTTGGGGTGATGCGAGCACTATAAATCAACCAAATGCACACCCAGTGACGGCGGATTAGAGGGAGAACGGAGGAAGCCTTTTAGTCCGGTTCATAGCTCGTTCTGGTCCATCCGGACGGCGAGCGAGAGAGGCCCCTCTCTCGTACAACAACATCTGGCTCCAGATGTTGTGGTACAAAATGTTTCGCATTCGGAGCATACGTCCATCGCTCGGGACGCTCTGACATATAGTCAGTCCGGAGAGACTGTCAATAAGGCTTCCTCATTCTCTTGGTAGCGCACACGACCGCTCTTGGCTACGTGACCTCGGATATCCAGTCAGCTTCGCCAGTCAGAGAATCATCGGCGACCAGGTCACACCATCCGGTAGCCAGGGACACGAGGCCTGCAGACTCCGGACGTTCGCATAGGAAAGTGTGCGGGAGTCAACATACACGGAGCTTCCGGCGGCAATGCATCGTAAGACCGCTACTGCACAGGCCTCGGGGACGGACGTGCTATCCTAAATAGCACAGCTTATCGCAGCATCCCAGCAACAACTGAATCTGTCGCATATGTTTTATCCGACGATGCTGGGTCGGGACCTCCGCGGAAGCGGGTACGGACGTCTGAAAATTTCATCCGGTCCGACGGGATGCCGAAAGGGATTCGGAGGATTTTGAGCTTTCCCTTTCGGAACGACATATGCTGTTGTGTATGTCATCTGACTTGATCTTCTACAGGTTCTTTCGTCGGACCAGAATGCTGCGATGCCGGATAAGAAACTGATAGCGTCGGTGGACTTAGAAATTTTTGGTTCGGTTCAGGGACTTCGTCCCTCAGTTCCGACATAGTCCAATAATGTCACACAAACTTTCGAATTATTGAACGACGCTATATATTTATTATTATATGCTTGCTATTACCAAGCATTTGTGGTTTCTTGTTCGCAAAGTTACGGAGATGTCTTTCAAAAGTGTGCCTCTGTCGTCATAGTTAATGAAGAGCTAGCGGCAATAAGTGCTCATGGAATATGTCTATCACCTAAGAGGTCCCTTGTAGGATCGACGGAGTGACATTCGCTAGCTCACCCGGTGTAGCGTACATTCATCGAATGGTTTGGCTGCCGGGTTCGTCCGTTGCGGTCTAGGAAGGAGATTTGGGTGATGCGAGCACTATAATTACTTTAGTACTCACCCAGTGACGGCGGATTGAGGACAGATCGGAGGAAGCCTGTTAGTCCGGTTCCTGGCTTGTCCAGGTACGTCCGGGCTGTGAGCGAGAGAGGTCCCTCTCTCGTCCAACAACATAGGGGACCGCATGTTGTGGTTCAGATATTTTTCATTCGGAGCATATGTCCGTCGCTCGGGACGCTCCGTTATATTGACAGTCCGAGAGACTGTCGATAATGCTTCCTCATCCTCACAGCAGTGCACACGACCGCACATTGGCTACGTGACCTCGAGTATCTGATCAGTTTCGTCATTCAGTGATTCCACGGCGAACAGGTCACGCCATCCGGTAGCCAAGGGACACGAGGCCTATACACTCCGTTCGCTCGCATATTAGTAGTATGCACGGGGTAACGATCACGGAGCTTCCAGCGGCAATGCATCGTAGGACCGCTTCTCCACAGGCCTCAGTGACGGACGTGCTATCCGAGTTAGCAAAGTTTTTTCGCAGCATCCCAGCAATCGACAGTTTCTTGGTCGAATCAGGAATTATCTGACGGCGCTTGGTCGGTGCGGTCCGCGGTTGCATCAGGTACGGACGGCCGAACGCTTTATAGGGTCCGACAGGATGGCGAAAGGGATTCGAAAGATTTCGAGTTTTCCCTTTCGTAGCATCGGAAGCTGCCATACATATCTTCCGGCATTATCTTCCAGTGATTGTTATTTCGGACTACATTGCTGCGATGTTGGATAAGAGACTTATAGCGTCATTGGACACGGAATTTTGGATCGGTTCAGGGACATTGTCCCTGACTTACCGACACAGTCCAATAATGTCATTAGAACATGTGTATTATTTATCGACGCTATATATATATATATATATAAGCCTGCTACCAAACATGATAGTTTAGTTTCTTGTCCGCAATGCTCATTTCTGCCTTTTATCATTTATACGAATAATTTATTTTGGCAGAACAGGGCATACCGAGAGTTCATATGCATCTAGACGGCGTGGTTAAAGACTGGAAATATTCTTTTTCGCCGTCTATGTCTTGTCCAACCACAACGTTGGAAACGACAATGATGTCTAATAGACTTAACTTAGACGCTTTATCATACGTAATCCACCTTACTGAGGCGTTATCATTACGTCTTCAAGAGAAAGAATTCCGGGATATTATCCTCAATGTGATTTCATTTGAGGGCAGTAGTTTGTTCACGTATAACTCCGCCCTTCAGTGGCTGCTTGGAGTTGGTTAGACGTGACGCAGCCCTAGCTACATCCACGCGCGTGGATGGTAAGGTGAAGAACTCTCTCAGAGTCGCTTCGTTCTCGGAGAAGCTTCTCTTCGACGGCAACTTTTCAGCAATCCATGAATTGCTCGATTTACACATTCTCTTGTCTATCTAGTGTAGCAAGAGATTCAGACTGTGGCAAACATTCGGTGGTTGACTCAGAGAGTGCCACTGCAGTTGCCGGATCCGAGTTTTATAATTATGACGGTTGCCAGTCAAACAGGTTGGGATATAATATTGATCCCAACGGATTCGAAGTGCCAGGGTCTTTGGGTTCCGCAGTCTCTAAGTAAGCACTTATCTTCCACGGAATAATGTTTTTTTTAGGCTTGCTTTATGTCTTTGGATGAACATTATTCAGAAACGCATGTCTAAATCCTGTCCGTTAATTCGACAGTAGTGGCGTATCTCCGGAACCAGGGAGGCACTCATTCGTTTCCGTTATTCAATTTAATGGAAAGAATCCTTCTGTTTGTTATAGTACACCAAGTTCTGCTTCGGTCCGTCATATTCCGGGTCGTCTGATTGTATTACCGGACTCCCGTTCACTTATGGGTCGCTTGTTGCCGTCAGAATGGACTCTCAACAAACAAGTATTCATTCAGATTTGCTATCAATGGGAGCGCCCAATGATAATTTATTTTCGACACAACTTGCTTGTCAATTGCAGACGTATGTGTTGCTTGTCCGGATCTCTGAGCTTATGTTGTTAACGCTCTATTGATCTAATAGGACGGAATGATAGGATATGCGTATCCTCCTGCGCTGTTGTTTCAGCAAGTATTGCTAAGATAAACAACCACAATACATTTCTGTTGATAGCATCTCTGTCTTCACAGAGACCGTGGGTAAATTTACTCTGATGTCTACTGTGGGACTTAACGCGAAATCTTCCTCCATGAGAGGATCTTTTTTCGCTGGGTAAGATTGTGTCATCTTTATCACAACCCACAAGGTCTCAACCTTCACGTATTCCGTTGTGTGGTCCTTATTGCATTGTAAGCATTGTATTGGACGAGCTTTGGACGCGATTTCTTACTATAGGAGAACCTCTTCTTCGCTATACTATGTGGCTAAAGTGGAGGCTCTTCCGTCGTTGGTGTAGGGATCACTATGTTGATATTGTTGATCCCTCCATACTTGTCATTGCAACTTTTTAGTATACTTGTTTGACAAGATCTACTGCAGCCTGTTATTATTAAGGTTATAGGTTTATGTTACCTCATACCTATGCACTCTATGATAGTTTACAATTGAGTCTTATGTCTCTTTATCTAAGTCAGTTAGTAACTTTTCGATAAATAGACTTAGAATCATTAGATTAAATTCCTATATGGAATTTAACTTTGGTTCTTATTTAGCTAAGTAATCATTTGAGCCTCTGGAAACAGTAGTTTTCAAATTCTGACCTTTTAGACAGTAATTCTGTTGGCTTCTCTTTTACTGAAGAGTCAGTGAGTTTCATGCACTATCGGTGGATGATTTTCACTTTCGTAGTTTCGGAATCACTACTTCCTTTACTATTTAGGTTGGATTTTTGCATAAGAGTCAGGCTCCTAATTAATATCCGGAACCTATTGTTATTAAGGTCCTTCCGTCTTCGTACGGGCATAGGCCTTTACTCTGTCCGGTTAGAGTTTATGTGTTTATAAACAGATATCTGTTTATTACTACGGGCGTAAGCTTCTTCTGTCTTTGATGCCTAATAGAAGGATGTTACGCTCCATTCTATTGCTAATGGATTCAATTAACTATCGATACTGCTTATGGTATATCATTGACTCAGCAGTTGTGTTTGAGATTTCGGCTCATGAAGTAAGAGTTCTTCTACATCTTGGGCTTACATTAATAGTGTCGCTATTATAGATTTTTGAAGGCTGCTCATTGCGCTCAGCCATCCACATTCATGAATTTTTATCTCAGAAATATTGAGTCCATTTCTGGAGGCCTCTATTGTTAGGTCTATTATCTACTGCTCAGAATGTCATTCACTTAACAGTTGCTACTATAGCTAGGTAGGCTGTCTGTTTCGGCAGTGACTCCGTTCTGCTGCCCTCTTCGCTCTGGGCTATTGGACCCAGGGCAAGAAAAAGGGGGGGGGGGGGGGAGGGTGTTCCCTTGGGTCACCTGTTTTACTATGAAAACAAGGGGATACCACTTCCGGAGTTAGTAATTCTGAGCTGTTATTGGGATGGTTGTTTAGTGAGAAGTTTATGTTTTAAAAATTCATTCAGGACTTAGTTTTTAAAGTATAGCTTTTGAATATAGCAAGTGTCTACGGACATTATTATACAATCCTCAGATACTTTTAAGGAGTATAAAGAGTCTCTATTCTCTAGACTTACTTTATTTATTGGCTTACTTTAAAAATTATTAGTATAAGGATTATACTAGATATTAATAGAGTACATGGATGTTTGATGATCAATTTTGGAAGGTGTTGTATCTTTCTAATTTATCATAAATAAGAAAGATACATGTAAGGCCTAATACTTCTTTTTCCCTAGAGGGGATGACTCTATTTTATATAATTGAGCGTATTCCATCTTGCTCTATGTCCTTGGCCCTCCAGCCTTTTTACTATTCAGCTATGTCTGGGTCATTGGTACAGTATAAAAATGTTAAAAAATTTATAGTAATTTATATATTTTTTATACTTACCAATGACCCAGACGGGGATGGCCCTCCCAGGAGTTGGGAACTCTTACCTCCCCGCTGAGTACATAGCGCTTACCAGGCACTGGTTATTAGAATGATTAATGGCGCCAATTTCGGAACGTCCTTGACACTGCGCATGCGCAGTAGAGGTGAAGTGTGGAGGGCCATTCAGGACATGTTTTCTTTGGTTTTAGATGCAAATTTTGGGGATTGGGGGGCAAAATTTGTGTTTGGCCCTATATTTTAAGAGTTAGCACCAGCTATGTCTGGGTCATTGGTAAGTATAAAAAATATATAAATTACTATAAATTTTTTAACTTTCGAGGCAGCAGCCATTTTGTTGTCATTCTTGTTATCAAGTTACACTGATTTTTCAGTGTTTTCCTCTCTCCCTTTCCTTTAAGTCCCCTCTTGCTATTCTCCCATGCTTTTGGCATAATTTCTGTAATTATTATTACTAAAATTTCTTGGGAGTTTTAGCTGAATAACAGAATGAATTCTGTTCTTTTCCCCATGTTTACGTCTTCACCTATGGGTGGTTAAGCGTTGTGTTCTGCATCTACCATCTGATGTTCTGCAGTTTCTTCCCTGGAAGTCTCTGTTTTGCATCAGATAGTGTATTAATGGTAACTGATTTCGGGCCTGGGTGCCTGGAGTCTTATTTTAGTGTTTTTACACTTATTGTTTACATTTTCAACAGCCCTCTGTGTGAGGGGGGATTTCTTGAATATAATATCTTGATGTTAATTTAATCATAACTAGATACATTATTATTGTTCGTAAGTGTTGCATAAATTGTTTAAAATATTTTTAAAATTTTTGTCCACACTTAGGCTTGGGATCCATTGGGGCTCAACGTTACTTTTCAGAAACTTGGGCTGTTCTGAAAAAATATTTTGATTTCAATTATTTTTTCTATGTTAATGGATCATATTATTATGTATTTTGATTGTCAGGGGTTGGTGCGAGTACCAGGACTTTGTTTTCTTTTCACATTGAAAGGATTTTGATCAATTGTAATAAGAGGAAGTCTTCCTCTGACTTATATAATCATTCTATATGTAGTCAGTGTACTCGCACTAACTCCTGTTTTGTATGTGATGATTTCGATGACAACATGGGAAGCGTATGTCACGGTATGTTAGTGGGGAATTGGACATTCCGGTCCTTTCCCCGCAGGGTCACTCTACTTTATCAATTTCTATTTCAGACGATCAAGATTAGGGTGATGTATCCGTGATGTCTTCCAACAGTGTGCCTCCGTAGTCACAATTAATGAAGGGCTAGCAGAAAAGTGCTCATATAAATACGCCAATTGCCTAAGAGGACCCTAGTAGGTTTGACGACGTTTGACGTCCGCTAGCTTGCCCGCTGTAGCATCCATTCATCGAATGGTTCAGCAGCCGGGTTCGTCCGTTGCGGTCTAGAAGGAGTTTTGGGGTGATGTGAGCACTATAAATCAACCAAATGCACACCCGGTGACGGCGGATTAGAGGGAGAACGGAGGAAGCCTTTTAGTCCGGTTCCTAGCTCGTTCAGGTCCATCCGGACGGCGAGCGAGAGAGGCCCCTCTCTCGTACAACAACATCTGGCCCCAGATGTTGTGGTACAAAATGTTTCGCATTCGGAGCATACGTCCGCCGCTCGGGACGCTCCGACATATAGTCAGTCCGGAGAGACTGTCAATAAGGCTTCCTCATTCTCAGGGTAGCGCACACGACCGCTCTTGGCTACGTGACCTTGGATATCCAGTCAGCTTCGCCAGTCAGAGAATCATCAGCGACCAGATCACACCATCCGGTAGCCAGGGACACAAGGCCTGCAGACTCCGGACGTTCGCATAGGAAAGTGTGCGGGAGTCAACGTACACGGAGCTTCCGGCAGCAATGCATCGTAAGACCGCTACTGCACAGGCCTCGGGGACGGACGTGCTATCCTAAATAGCACAGCTTATCGCAGCATCCCAGCAACAACTGAATCTATCGCATAATGTATTATCCGACGATGCTGGGACGGGACGCTCCGCGGAAGCGGGTACGGACGTCCGAAAATTTCATCCGGTCCGACGGGATACCGAAAGGGATTCGGAGGATTTTGAGCTTTCCCTTTCGGAACAACATATGCTGTTGTGTATGTCATCTGACTTGATCTTCTACAGGTTCTTTCGTTGGACCAGAATGCTGCGATGCCGGATAAGAAACTGATAGGGTGGACTTAGATATTTTTGGTTCGGTTCAGGGACATCGTCCCTCAGTTCCGACATAGTCCAATAATGTCACACAAACTTTCGAATTATTGAACGACGCTATATATTTATTATTATATGCTTGCTATTACCAAGCATTTCTGGTTTCTTGTTCGCAAAAGTTACGGAGATTTCTTTCAAAAGTGTGCCTCTGTCGTCATAGTTAATGAAGAGCTAGCGGCATTAAGTGCTCATGGAATATGTCTATCGCTTAAGAGGTCCCTTGTAGGATCGACGGAGTGACATTCGCTAGCTCACCCAGTGTAGCGTACATTCATTGAATGGTTCGGCTGCCGGGTTCGTCCGTTGCGGTCTAGGAAGGAGATTTGGGTGATGCGAGCACTATAATAACTTTAGTACTCACCCAGTGACGGCGGATTGTGGACAGATCGGAGGAAGCCTGTTAGTCCGGTTCCTGGCTCGTCCAGGTCCGTCCGTGCTGTGAGCGAGAGAGATCCCTCTCTCGTCCAACAACATAGGGGACCGCATGTTGTGGTTCAGATATTTTACATTCGGAGCATATGTCCGCCGCTCGGGACGCTCCGTTATATTGACAGTCCGAGAGACTGTCGATAATGCTTCCTCATCCTCACAGCAGTGCACACGACCGCACATTGGCTATGTGACCTCGAGTATCCGACCAGTTTCGTCATTCAGTGATTCCACGGCGAACAGGTCACGCCATCCGGTAGCCAAGGGACACGAGGCCTATACACTCCGTTCGCTCGCATAATAGTAGTATGCACAGGGTAACGATCACGGAGCTTCCAGCGGCAATGCATCGTAAGACCGCTTCTCCACAGGCCTCAGTGATGGATGTGCTTTCCAAGTTAGCACAGTTTTTCGCAGCATCCCAGCAATCGACAGTTTCTCGGTCAGATCAGGAATTATCCGACGGCGCTGGGTCGGTGCGCTCCGCGGTTGCATTAGGTTCGGACGACCGAATGCTTTATAGGGTCCAACAGGATGGCGAAAGGGATTCGGACGATTTCGAGTTTTCCCTTTCGGAACATCGGAAGCTGCCATACATTTCTTCCGGCATTATCTTCCAGTGGTTGTTCCTTCGGACTACATTGCTGCGATGTTGGATAAGAGACTTATAGCGTCATTGGACACGGAATTTTGGATCGGTTCAGGGACATTGTCCCTGACTTACCGACACAGTCCAATAATGTCATTAGAACATGTGTATTATTTATCGACGCTATATATATATATAAGCTTGCTACCAAGCATGATAGTTTAGTTTCTTGTCCGCAATGCTCATTTCTGCCTTTTATCATTTATAGGAATAATTTATTTTGGCAGAACAGGGCATACCGAGAGTTCATATGCGTCTAGACGGCGTGGTTAAAGACTGTAAATTATCTTTTTCGCCGCCTATGTCTTTTCCAACCACAATGTTGGAAACGACAATGATGTCTAATAGACTTAACTTAGACGCTTTATCATGCGTAATCCACCTTACTGAGGCGTTATCATTCCGTCTTCAAGAGAAAGAATTCCGGGATATGATCCTCAATGTGATTTCTTTTGAGGGCAGTAGTTTGTTCACGTATAACTCCGCCCTTCAGTGGCTACCTGGAGTTGGTTAGACGTGACGCAGCCCTAGCTACATCCACGCGCGTGGATAGTAAGGTGAAGAACTCTCTCAGAGTCGCTTCGGTCTCGGAGAAGCTTCTCTTCGACGGCAACTTTTCAGCAATCCATGAATTGCTCGATTTACACGTTCTCTTGTCTATCTAGTGTAGCAAGAGATTCAGACTGTGGCAAACATTCGGTGGTTGACTCAGAGAGTGCCACTGCAGTTGCCGGATCCGAGTTTTATAATTATGACGGTTGCCAGTCAAACAGGTTGGGATGCAATATTGATCCCAACGGATTCGAAGTGCCAGGGTCTTTGGGTTCCGCAGTCTCTAGGCAAGCACTTATCTTCCACGGAATAATGTTTTTTAGGCTTGCTTTATGTCATTGGATGAACATTATTCAGAAACGCATGTCCAAGTCCTGTCCGATAATACGACAGTAGTGGCGTATCTCCGGAACCAGGGAGGCACTCATTCGTTTCCGTTATTCAATTTAATGGAAAGAATCCTTCTGTTTGTTATAGTACACCAAGTTCTGCTTCGGTCCGTCATATTCCGGGTCGTCTGATTGTATTACCGGGCTCCCTTTCACTTATGGGTCGCTTGTTGCCGTCAGAATGGACTCTCAACAAACAAGTATTCAATCAGATTTGCTATCAATGGGAGCGCCCAATGATAATTTATTTACGACACAACTTGCTAATCAATTGCAGACGTATGTGTTTACATGTCCGGATCTCTGAGCTTATGTTGTTAACGCTCTATTGATCTAATAGGACGGAATGATAGGATATGCGTATCCTCCTGCACTGTTGTTTCAGCAAGTATTGCTTAGATAAACAACCACAATACATTTCTGTTGATAGCATCTCTGTCTTCACAGAGACCGTGGGTAAATTTACTCTAAGGTCTACTGTGGGACTTAACGCGAAAACTTCCTCCATGAGAGGATCTTTTTTCACTGGGAAAAATCGTGTCATCTTTATCACAACCCGCAAGGTCTCAACCTTCACGTATTCCATTGTGTGGTCCTTATTGCATTGTAAGCATTGTACTGGACGAGCTTTGAACGCGATTTCTTACTGTAGGAGAACCTCTTCTTCGCTGTTCTATGCGGCCAAAGTGGAGGCTCTTCCGTCGTTGGTGTAGGGATCACTATGTTGATATTGTTGATCCCTCCATACTAGTCATTGCAACTTTCTAGTATACTTGTTTGACAAGATCTACTGCAGCCTGTTACTATTAGGGTTATAGGTTTATGTTATCTCATACCTATGCACTCTATGATAGTTTACAATTGAGTCTTATGTCTCTTTATCTAAGTCAGTTAGTAACTTTTCGATAAATAGACTTAGAATCATTAGATTAAATTTCTATACGGAATTTAACTTTGGTTCTTATTTAGCTAAGTAATCATTTGAGCCTCTGGAAACAGTAGTTTTCAAATTCTGACCTTTTAGACAGTAATTCTGTTGGCTTCTCTTTTACTGAGGAGTCAGTGAGCTTCATGCACTATCGGTGGATGATTCTCACTTTCGTAGTTTCGGAATCACTACTTCCTTTACTATTTAGGTTGGATTTTTGCTTAAGAGTCAGGCTCCTAATAAATATCCGGAACCTATTGTTATTAAGGTCCTTCCGTCTTCGTACGGGCATAGGCCTTTACTCTGTCCGGTTAGAGTTTACGTATTTTTAAACAGATATCTGTTTGTTACTACGGGCATAAGCTTCTTCTGTCTTTGATGCCTAATAGAAGGACGTTACGCTCCATTCTATTGCTAATGGATTCAATTAACTATCGATACTGCTTATGGTATATCATTGACTCAGCAGTTGTGTTTGAGATTTCGGCTCATGAAGTAAGAGTTCTTCTACATCTTGGGCTTACATTAATAGTGTCGCTGTTATAGATTTTTAAAGGCTGCTCATTGCGCTCAGCCATCCACATTCATGAATTTTTATCTCAGAAATATCGAGTCCATTTCTGGAGGCCTCTATTGTTAGGTCTATTATCTACTGCTCAGAATGTCATTCACTTAACAGTTGCTACTATAGCTAGGTGGGCTGTCTGTTTCGGCAGTGACTCCGTTCTGCTGCCCTCTTTGCTCTGGGCTATTTGACCCAGGGCAAGAAAAAGGGGGGGGGGGGAGGGTGTTCCCTTGGGTCACCTGTTTTACTATGAAAACAAGGGGATACCTCCTCCGGAGTTAGTAATTCTGAGCTGTTATTGGGATGGTTTTTTAGTGAGAAGTTTATGTTCTAAAAATTCATTCAGGACTTAGTTTTTAAAGTATAGCTTTTGAATTTAGCACGTGTCAACGGTCGTTATTATACAATCCTCAGACACTTTTAAGAAGTATAAAGAGTCTCTATTCTCTAGACTTACTTTATTTATTGGCTTACTTTAAAAATTATTAGTATAAGGATTATACTAGATATTAATAGAGTACATGGATGTAGGATGCTCAATTTTGGAAGGTGTTGTATCTTTCTGATTTATCATAAATATGAAAGATACATGTAAGGCCTAATACTTCTTTTTCCCTAGAGGGGATGACTCTATTTTATATATTGAGCGTATTCCAACTTGCTCTATGTCCTTGGCCCTCCAGCCTTTTTACTATTCAGCTATGTCTGGGTCATTGGTGCAGTATAAAAATGTTAAAAAATTTATAGTAATTTATATATTTTTTATACTTACCAATGACCCAGACGGGGATGGCCCTCCCAGGAGTTGGGAACTCATACCTCCCCGCTGAGTACATAGCGCTTACCAGGCACTGGTTATAAGAATGATTAATGGCGCCAATTTCAGAACGTCCTTGACACTGCGTATGCGCAGTAGAGGTGAAGTGTGGAGGGCCATTCAGGACATGTTTTCTTTGGTTTTAGATGCAAATTTTGGGGATTGGGGGGCAAAATTTGTGTTTGGCCCTATATTTTAAGAGTTAGCACCAGCTATGTCTGGGTCATTGGTAAGTATAAAAAATATATAAATTACTATAAATTTTTTAACTTTCAGGCTTGTCCATTACAGATAATTTGTTTTTAGTCCAGGTATTTTTCAGGATATTAGTAACAAGATGATACTCCTATAAATGGGAATAATCCCTGATCAATGTTTTCCTGATGCCAGGATCAATTGAATATTTCATTAAATCAAATTGTTGTTGCTGTACTACTGTACAGCAGCCTCAGCTTGATTTTATATGAATTCAAGAAAGAAAATACTCAGTAGTTTAATATAGTTAAAATGTAGTGAAAAATTCCTTAACATCTTTTACCTGAAATATCAAAAGACAATAGGAAAGCCAAAGAGGAATATGAGAAAAGTTTAAAGAAGTTTCAAGAGTTGGTTAAAAAACAAGAACAGCTGTTGAGAGGTAAGTTTTACTTATCTTTGTGTCATATAATCTGTAGAACAGTGCCAGATTTACCAAGTTGCAAGTAGACACAGCTACTCTGAACCTCCCACATAGAAGATGCCTCCCAAGCTCTCAAACCAATGGTCATATTCTGTAATTAATGCTGGATTACTGAATTACTGGAAGTAGTCTTGCCCTTAGACTCACATGTCTGGAATATTTCAGAGGACAATATAACGTATATGTTCAAATGATTCTAAGATTGCCTATTTTTAATTCACTGGTCATTATTCAATGGTATAAGCCAAGTTGAAACTGTTTTTAATTTGTTCTATATTTTTTGACATGGGTGGAGGGTGGGGGGGGGGGGGGGGGAAGATAACCAGGCCTGGATATCTTCCCCCCACCCATGTCAAACTCCCAACAGACATTCATAGAACTTTTTGCAGCCATTGTTTGGACTTTGTTATGGTTGGCCCGACGGTGTAAAAAAAAACTATTGATATTTTTGAGATAATTGCTATGTTTTTTGGACGGGTGAGGCAGATGATATGCAGATTGGACATCTCCACCACCCCAACCCCATCCACGTGTTCGGAAAAGTCCCCCAAATTGCTGGTAAGGTTCTAAGATTGCCTATTTTCAATTCACTGGTCATTATTCAATCGTATAAGCCAAGTTGAAACTGTTTTTAATTTGTTGTATATATTTTGACATGGGTGGGAAGGAGGACAACCAGGCCTGGATATCTTCCCCCAACCCATGTCAACAGACATTCATAGAACCTTTTGCAGCCATTGTTTGGACTTTTGTTATGGTTGGCCCCCACGGTGTAAAAAACCTATTGATATTTGTGAAATAGTTGCTTTTGAGATTGCTTATTTTCTATTCACTGGTCATGTATATATTAAAGAGTTGAACCACCTTTTGTGTTAATTTCAATGAAAATTCCATAAATAAATGTTCTTATCTTTATCTTTTTGTTCAGTTCTTTTCATATTTTATTTTTGAGGTTGGGGGGAAGATATCCAGGGTGGGGGGGAAGATAACCTAGGTTATCTTCCTCCCGGGGGGGGGGAAGATATCCAGGGGGGGGGGGAAGATATCGTGGCACACCGGTACAAAAATCAACAACAATTGTATCGTGATATCTGAATTTCCCATCCCTAGCACTGTGTTTAACCCTATACCTACGAAAGGGGGTGCGGTGGTTCAGTTGGTAGAGGTGCAGACTGCAAGCCGAGAGGTCCTCGGTTCGAATCCCACCTGCGGCAACCGTGTTGTGTCCTTGGGCAAGACACTTCACCCCCATTGTCCACGTGGGGGCACGTTGACGCTGTGAACCAAGGCGTACTGCACGTCAATGGTGCACCTGTCTTCAACCAGTGCTAACCCTGCTTGTATGGAGTTGGTATGTTGGGGAGCTGACAGTTGCTCACCATTGCTCAGTGGTTCTCTCCAGGTACTCCAGCTTCCTCCACCCATAAAACTGTCACGGTCATGGTTAGCCATTGTGCAGAAATATGTGACCTTAAACACCCATAAATAAATAAATAAATACCAAAGAAAAAGAGATCTTCCATATCCACCTGTGTAATTCACAAATTCAGCAGTTAAAAAAAAGTAGGTTTCAAAAAATTTTAACAAAACCATATTATGTGACCCCCTCATTGGAACATTGGACAAGGTCATTGTGCTTGTTCCAAAGAGTGGTCAACTGATATGGTTTTCTTGAAACTTTGTGATACATTTAAAAAAAAAAATAATTGAAATAATAAATTTTGATCCTGTGTGCATTGGGTAAAGGATTGAACACCACATAATTTAGACAGAATTTTTATCTAACAATCATACAGATTTTGGCCTGAAAACCACAAGAAACGGTATGTATCACATAATGTGTTCCGATTCCATACAATGTAGACAACTCATTCTGATTCCATATCATATAGATGACTCATTTCTGGTAGCATGACGGGCTATCATAACAGGCACATGAATACATTCTATGTGCGTTTCAGTGATCGACTTAGCTGTTCTCTTTCAAAACAAAACAAAATTCCTTATAGTAAGAGACAGAACTATTAATAGTCCATGACTCCCACCTCCCCACCCTACAATAAATAGAAACTGCACAATTCAGATTTACACACTTGTAAATTCAAGCATATCATCATAGGAAGTGACACTGAGAGTGAATAATTTGACAACACAACTTTGAAAATTGCAGTGACAGCCTTACTCATTTTTTGTTAGAGTGCACAACAATATAGTTCCATAAAATATGGGTTTTTTGGGGTTTTTTTTAACTTTTTCTCAACCAACATAATTTCCCAAAACTGTATTAATAAGTTAAAATTGAATCTGTTTATGTGATAGAATTGTTAGATAAATGAATTATCAAGATAATGTGCATGTCCTTTGATTTGCATCAGATTCTCGGTGTCCAAAAATATGATCACAACTCACCAACAAAGCTGACTCGTTGAGATCCCATTCTGGACACCACTCAGAATCTGATACAAGTCACAGGACATGCACATTATCATAATAATCTGAAAATACTATTTGGGCACAGTGTTTGAAAAAAAGTAATTGAAATAAATTTTGATATGTGCACTGGGTAAGAGGTTGTTTTTCATTGTAACAGCTTACCAGCATGGCCAAAGTCAGGGACTGGGCTTATTTTCAAGGTGGGGACTGAAAACTGAAAAGTTGGTAGGTGGGCTTATTAGCTCACCTGACTGAAAGTCAGGGTGAGCTTTTCTGATCACTTTTCGTCCGTCGTCCGTCGTCCGGCGTCCGTCGTCCGGCGTGAAGGTGGTGTTTGGGTCTTTTTCTTCCAAACCACTGGCCGCATGTTAATGAAATTTCATGTGAGTAGGGGTTATATAGCGGCATTTTGATTTTTGGGCAAATTAGGTTTCGGCTCATATTGAGCAGAGGGGTGGGGCAAAAATGCTCCAATTCTTAAAAAATCTTCTTCTCAAGAACCAGCAATAGCAGAGACTTGATATTTGGTATGCAGCTTCCTTTTGAGGTGTAGACTCAAGTTTGTTCAAGAGAAGTTTGTAGGTCTATACTTGGCGATGTTATGGGAGGAGCAAAAATTTTGGCCCCACCCCAAATTTCTATTTTTTAAACCGAGAGGCCAATTTGAACCAAATTTTATGTGAGGGCTTATTGGGTCATAAGTACCTAATTTATGCAGAAATTTTTTTTCCTGTAGCCCCGTGGGAACCGCAGGAGCTAAAAATAGAAAAAAATTAAAACGCCCATATCTCCAAAACTGCACGGCACCGAGAATTTTTATTTGGTGTGAAGCTTCCTTAGGACCAACAGAAAGAACTGGTAAAAAAAAATTGCCATCGGTTTTATCATAGGGTACAGTTTCGGGACTTTGAAAAAATGCTGAGTCAGCACTTTTTAACACTGTAGGCAATGGGAAAAACATTAAAAAATCTTCTTCTCCAGATCCAGCAGGCAGAATCTTTTGATATTTGGTATGCAACATTGGAGGGTGGATCTGATTCAAGTTTGTTCAAATCGGCCCCCTGGGTTCATATTTGGGCTCAGTATAGGAGCCCGATTTCGAACTTAGTGCATTTCAGGCAAATTTCTTAAAAAATCTTCTTCTCCAGATGCAGCAGGCAGAATCTTTTGATATTTGGTATGCAACATTGTGGGGTGGATCTGATTCAAGTTTGTTCAAATTGGCCCCCTGGGTTTATATTTGGGCTCAGTATAGGAGCCCAAATTTGAACTTACTGCATTTCAGGTAAATTTCTTTGAAAATCTTCTTCTCCAGATCCAGCAGGCAGAATCTTTTGATATTTGGTATGCAACATTGTGGGGTGGATCTGATTCAAGTTTGTTCAAATCGGCCCCTTGGGTTTATATTTGGGCTCAGTATAGGAGCCCAAATTTGAACTTAGTGCATTTCAGGCAAATTTCTTTGAAAATCTTCTTCTCAAGATCCAGCAGGCAGAATCTTTTGATATTGGGTATGCAACATTGTGGGGTGGATCTGATTCAAGTTTGTTCAAATCGGCTCCCTGGGTTTATATTTGGGCTCAGTATAGGAGCCCAAATTTGAACTTAGTGCTTTTCAGGCAAATTTCTTAAAAAATCTTCTTCTCCAGATCCAGCAGGCAGAATCTTTTGATATTTGGTATGCAACATTGTGGGGTGGATCTGATTCTATTTTGTTCAAATGGGCTCCCTAGATTCATATTTGGGCTCACTATAGAAGCTCGAATTTGAACTTAGTGCATTTCAGGCAAATTTCTTCAAAAATCTTCTTCTCCAGATCCTGCAGGCAGAATCTTTTGATATTTGGTATGCAACATTGTGGGGTGGATCTGATTCCAGTTTGTTCAAATCAGCCACCTGGATTCATATTTGGGCTCACGATAGAAGCCCAAATTCGAACTTAGTGCATTTCAGGCAAATTTCTTTGAAAATCTTCTTCTCAAGATCCAGCAGGCAGAATCTTGTGATATTTGGTATGCAGCATCCTTAGGGGGGTGAGATTCAAGTTTGTTCAAGCCCTGTCCCTAGGTCCATATTTGGGCTCACTGTGGGAGCTTGAATTGTAACTTTGTTCGAAATGAGGAATTTTCTTAAAAAATCTTCTTCTTCAGATCCAGCAGTCCGAATGGTTTGATATGTGGTGAGTAGCATCCTTGGGGGGAGGGGGGGATTCAAGTGTGTTAAAGCCAAGTCCATGGGTCCATATGTGGGCTCCCTGTGGGAGCCCAAATTATAACTTAGTCAATATGAGGAATTTTTCTTTAAAAATCTTCTTCTTCAGATTCAGCAGTTGGAATGTTTTGATATTTGGCATGGAGCAACCTTGGGGGCTGAGATTCAAGTTTGTTCAAGCCAAGTGGTTCATATTTGGGCTCACTATGGGAGCCTGAATGACAACTTAGTTCAAAATGAGGAATTTTCTTTAAAAATCTTTAGATCCAGCAGATGAATGCTTTTGATATTTTTTATGCAGCATCCTTAGGGGGGTAAGATTCAAGTTTGTTCAAGCCATGTCCCTAGTTCCATATTTGGGCTGATTGTGGGAGCTCGAATTGTAACTTGGTTCAAAATGAGGAATTTTCTTTAAAAATCTTCTTCTTCAGATCCAGCAGTCGGAATGTTTTGATATTTGGTGTGCAGAATCCTTAGGGGTGTGAGATTCAGGTTTGTTAAAGCCAAGTCCCTGGGTTCATATATGGGCTCCCTGTGGGAGCCCGAATTATGACTTAGTTCAGTATGAGGAATATTCTTTAAAAATCTTTTTTTAGATCCACTGGTCAGAATATTTGGATATTTGGTTTCAGCTTTTCTTAGGAGGAGCAGATGCAACTTGTGGAAATCAATTCTCTGGGTTGATATTTAGGCTACCATGTCAGGTGAGCGCCCTCAGGCCCCCTGGGGCCTCTTGTTTTCAATAATGGGCTTATTCCCAAACCAGTTCTGTATCAACCCCTGGGAAAAAATTAATGCACTCTCAGATGACAAAGTCATGTGAGTTTATGTCTTTTCTAAGTTTTCTATTGGTGATAATCTGATATATAACACCTGAAACAAACAACAGGTTGTTTTTTTCAAAGCCCTGTAAAAGCCATCAGTGAACAAAGTTTTTTGTGTGGTCCATTTAAATTTAATTATTTTTTGCAGTTGCTTACTATCTTTTACTGAATCTCGCTGAAGACTTGAAAGTTGAGATGAAAATGCGAAATAAAGGAATTGTGAAGATGCTAGTCAAATCTCTTGACAGAGATAATTTTGAACTGCTGATATTAGTGGTATCATTTCTGAAAAAGCTCAGTATATTTATTGAAAATAAAAATGAAATGGTAAGTATTTATTTGATGATAAATTTCACTATTGGAACCCTGGGAAGTGAAGCAGTCAAGCCTGGAAATAAGCAGACTGTCAGCTGCAGAATGAGGTCCCCACAGGGTGAATTTGGTGATGCTGAATCAGGGTCTCGGGCCTTTACACAAAGATGTACCCAGAGGTTAAATTGGGGTAGTGTAGCCCACAGTATGGGGTAGCATCAGCAAATTTACCCTCTGGGGACCTCATTCTGCAAATGACAGATTGCTTATTTCCAGGCTTGGAAGCAGTGCATGTTTACTGTGGTAAACAAACTCTGTTTTACTGGTCAAATAGGATCCTCGGTCACCAATGTCCTCTATAATTGGCAACATCTGTATAAACAATTGGCTGGATTTTACTTTATATCCATGTTGGTGTCACGATTAGGCATTGTGCAGAAATATGTAACCTTGAAGTCTGGAAACAAGCAGACTGTCATCTAGAATGAGGACCCCCAGATGGTGAATTTGGTGATGCAACTCGGCACTACTGCTTATTTCTTGGCTTGGTTACCTTAAACACCAATAAATAAATAATTAAATTATGAATTCTCTTTAGGTCAGTGTTTTGGTGCTAGAGGCCATTATTTCCAAATGAAACAAAATATTGTGTTTTGATTGGCTGAGTGGTACGGTGCAACTTGCAATTCACAGTAGCTTTTTTTTACACTGTGGTTAACCACAGTGTAAAAACAAGAATACACAATAGGCTATATGGCTAAAAAAAACCACCCATTTTTAGCCCGACTGTTTACAGTTTGGGGCAATAGTCATGACTTTTGTCCATCGGTCCGTCCATCTGTTAACATTTAGAGTTTTGGATAAAGTTTGTGGTTAAAGTTTTTTAGTCAAGGTTAAAGTTTTTTTTTCTTTTAAATTAATATTAATTACTGTTGATTGTATCATTCTCATTATGTTTTTCATCTTATTTTGGGAAATATTTAACCCTTTTTTTATATGGCAATTTAACTTAGACTTCCAGGTTAAAGTTTTTTGGTTAAAGTTTTTTTTTGTTTACGAAGTTACACCTTTATTTCTTCAAACACTTTACTGCAAATGTCACTGTTTCTCATTTGGGACAGTGTCTACTATCTACTGAACCTTTCTACAGTGATTTTCATTAATATTGGCATGATTTTAACCCCTTTTAAACATGTTTTCAGACTGTTTCTTTGTATTTGAAATTAGGCTTTGCCACATACTTTCTTACTTGAATTCTTGCATGGTCAGTACAACTTAATGATTGCATTTACATCAAAGATTTCTTTTTATCGGTTTGTCGGTTTTAGGAACTATTTAACCCATTTTTGGCAGTCAGTTTTACTTAGTATTCCTTGCTTAAAGTTTCGGATTAAAGTTTTGCTTTTCAAGGTTGTACCTTTCATTCTTCAAACACTGTGTTACAACATCATTGTTTTTCATTTGGGGCAAAGCCTACTGAACCTGTATACAGGTGTTTCAAATAATATTGGCATTAATTTAACCCTTTTCGAAACGGTTTTCGAACTTAGTTTCACTAAATTTCAAATTAGGCTTCTACCACATACTTTATTACTTTTTATCCCCCCAGAAGGAAGGGATATAGCATGGAGCTCTGTCTGTCCATCTGTCCATCAGCCTGGCTGTCTGTCCAAACTTTGTTTATGGCATAACTTGAACAATAGTTAACACATTTCAATTATTTTCAGTATATGTCTCTACAGCAGCAATGTCTATGTCACGTTCGATGACCACCATTATCCAATGAAAATTATTGAAGTTATTGCCCTGCCCCCACCTACCACTCCCCTACCCTCCTCCCCACCCCCCCCCCCCCCCCCTGCCAATTAGGAATTTTTTTCTTTGCTCCAACATGCACTTTGAAGTATTTAGAGGTACTTCATGCAGAATTTTTTTTTACTCCATACCGCTGCAACCCCCCCCCCCCCCCCCCTCCCATGTTCTTGCATGATCATACAACTTTTAATAATTGCATTTACAGACCTGATTTCTTTTACTTGTATGCAGCTTTTTCGGAAATATAAAGAAATGCCTTCTGCAGAATACTTATGTTGTTTTACAAAAGTAATACAGATTGGAAGGAAATGGGAGTTAGGGACTTTGATGCTGTCTCCAAAACTTCGTGGGAGATGGGTGGAATCAATCCACACCTCCCTCCTTCCCTTGTTATCCAGAAGATAAATCCAGTTCTAATTATATGATTCTCTTCAAATTTGATATTACTTTTTTATACGACCATTTCAAAAAACGGTCATATTATGTAAATGGTCCATCCGTCCGGCCGTAAACAATTGGTTTCCGACAAATAACTACAGTTTGGATTATTTGCTTTCAACCAAAGTTGATAGATATATATGTATTTTCCAGCTAGTACTACAGGCCAAGTTTGAATATGGGTTTCCCCCTCCCCCACCCACGGTAATTTAGGCAATTTTTCCCAAAGTGCATTTTGAAGGATTGGGAGTTATTAAATCCAAATAAACAAAATATTGACGACTATAACACACCACCAGAGAAATGAAAAAATAAAATTTGAATAGCAATTTTTGTATATCGCGAGTGCAGATATAGCAAATTTGTTAGGTAAACGGTTAACAAAAAATGGCTGAGACTATTTTGTGTCTGGACATTGCCAATGCTGGGACAGTCGGGCTGCATGCATGACATCACTATAGTTAATAATTAATTCATACCTTCTGCTTGGTTATGTTAGAACAAAAATAAAAATACAGGAAATTTAATATTTGTGTGCATTAAAATATTACAGATGTGGATGTCATTGGAACTGGCTCATTGAGCCAGTTCCATTGGCATCCATATTTGTCTGGTTTTATTAAGAAACTTACAGAGTACAAATGTTCTGTCAGTTTTTGCCAACAATGTAGGTTAAAGTATTAAGTACACCAAACTTCTTTGAAATAAAGCTGTTATTCTTGTGTTTTCCAGGATGTAGGGGAGTTTACACCAGTCTGGGAACTCAATCACCTTTTGGCTTCGCCTCAGAGTGTATGAGTTCCCAAACCGGTGTAAATTCCCCGACACCCTGGAAAACACAAGGATAACTAATATTATCAGGACTCGATTGGTATTGCAATAAACGTAGGGCCCAGCAAATCACAAAATTTTGTTTGAATCAAACCTAGAATCAAACTGCATTTCCAATGGTTGTGTCTATGGAACAAGTTATCTGGAATTATCTCCCCAATATACCAAGCAGAATTCAGTCTAGAACACGTGCACTTTAGTACAGTCGTCGTGGAAAGGTCAAAATTCATGCAGGGGCAATATTCCATGCATGTGTTAACAATGAATCTGTGACATAAAATAATTTAATCGCCATTAAATTTTCAATGAATGAAGCACCGGGTACGACCTGGTTCTTCTTTCAAGGAATATTTGCTGAAAAGTACTGACTATTGATTGAGAAAAGCGTCTGTAGACAACACTGCCTACAAGTGGAATTGGACCATTCTATGGCAGCTGTACTTTAGGATGTTTTTTCTATCACATGTCCATATGAAGCCAGTGAGTAACCTGAATGAACAATCATAGACAATTACATTATTACTAGGCCATTGCATAACCTCACACATCAACATGTAATTAACTAGTTGACTTCATATGAACATGTGACCAGTGTGCAGTAGTCTAATACATATACTTGACAATAATTACTGCCTGCAATACAAGGGAGATACATCACCCTTTACAATGCAGAGATTCTAATTTTTCCTGAATAATGAATAACCCACAAGGTCTCAAAACATAAGATGTGCAACATCTATTAAGCTGGTAAAAAAAATATTTTTTCACAAAATTATTGCCCTTCATCGACTTAAAAAAAAATCCTGTGTTTTTTAATTAAGGATACCTTCATAGTGTAATCAATTCCTCACACAGTTTCTAATGTAGAGAGTTGAAACTTTAGGATATTGTTATACAGAATTTTAATGATTAAGTTTTTTCTCCACATTCTATTGGCAAGTGATGTGCCCAAAAGACAAGATTTTTTTTCAAGCCTAACTCTTTGTTTATTTTCAGAGAGAAATGAGTATTATACAAAAGTTAACAAAATTAGTACCTTGTGATCATGAAGACTTGTTAAATATAACGCTGAGAATTTTACTGAATTGTACATTTGATGCTGAGATGAAGTCACAGATGATCAAATTTGGAATGTTACCTCGATTAGTACAACTATTAGGTAAGTGGGCTTATTTATTTATTATAACTGATTATGTACTAGACGCCACTATCATTGTTCTTATTATATAGTGCCGAAAGCCATTTTAGTGGCTTAACACATTATGCATTAGCCTGTTTTAGTGTTGAAACGATTATTCGACTAGTCGACTCTGAGTCGATTACTAAAAAATTTGACTAGTCGGCACCTCCATTACAGAGATCGTTGTCTGCTATAAACGTGAGACATACTAGACATACTATCACACAAACCGTGTCGAAGTCCAAGGGGGTGTGTGTGCAGTAGAGAGAAGTGGGGTGGGGGGGGAGGCGCAATTTGCAGGTTCCAGCAAAAGTCAGACTGGGGATGTACGTAGTCAGAAGCATTGGGACACGCACATGTCCAAACAGTGTGCGGGTTGTCGGTTGAAACATTGAACGTTTCGCTTTGCACATGTTTAAATATGTATTTTGTGGCGTGCACGTGCACACGCTTTTCCAAGTTTCAAATTTCAGTTGTCATTTTGATAAAAAAAAATAACTAGAAGAAATGTGTCCGTAGGACACGTATACCCCCGTCAAACAGGACGTGGATGAGCGACCATGATGAAAGTCTTACACATAGTACAACCCATCACGATGAAGCTGCACACCAAATTTCAAATCACTCTGATGGACAGTTTCCAAGTTTTAGCTGACGGAAATTGACGGAACACTAAAATTCAAAGACAAATGCCCGGTAAACAGGAAGTGGATGTGCGGCCATGATGAAAGTCATACACACGGTACAGCCCATCACAATGAAGCTGCATACCAAATTCAAATCATACCAATGGACGGTTTCCAAGTTTTAGCTGACGGAAATTGACAGAAAACAAAAATTCAAAGACAAATGCCCAGTAAACAGGAAGTGAATAAGCGGCCATGATGAAATTCTTACACACGGTACAACCCATCACGGTGAAGCTGCATACCAAATTTCAAATCATTCCGATGGATGGTTTCCATTTTTTATCTGACGGAAATTGACGGAACACTAAAATTCAAAGACAAATGTCCAGTAAACAGGAAGTGGATGTGCGACATGATGAAAGTCTTACACACGGTACAACCCATCATAGTGAAGCTGCATACCAAATTACAAATCATTCCAATGGACGGTTTCCAAGTTTTAGCTGACGGAAATAGACAAAACACTAAAATTCGAAGACAAATGTCCGGTAAACAGGAAGTGGATGAGTGGCCATGATAAAAGTCTTACACACGGTACAACCCATCACGGGCAGTGGGTTCTTTCTTTCCGAGTCGGTAAAATTATTGTCGGATGTCACTCATCAATTCCATACCCACTCATTCCAAACACTGAAAACAAGTTGGGAATGCTCTTTCAGCCCATTTTCATTTTGGGTATGTTTATGTATATTGTTTCTTGGTGGTTTTTTTAATAAATTTGTCTGGCAGTGAATGCGAAAGAAAACATTACATTTCCAACGACTTTTTACTGAAAGGCGTGTCTCCGAGACAATGCTGATTGTTCGAAGGCATGTTTTTTGTGTATGATTGACACGCCACACATTCTGACGTGTGCGACGAAATTATGAAAACCTATCAAGAAAGTTTAAAACATATGTTTAGAGGCTTTCTCAATATGCTATCACATGTTTGCAATGTAACTATTTTAATCTGAAGGGGGGAAAATGAAAGATTTTTTTTATTCAACTGCTTTAAAATGACTGAAACATCGAAGAGCGCGTCTGCTGGTTATCCGTGACACATTTTGGCCGGCCCACTGGGATTTACCGATTTGGAAAGAAAGACCATAAAGCGTATCACGGTGAAGCTGCATATCAAATTTCAAATCACTCCAATGAACGGTTTCCAAGTTTTAACTGACGGAAATTTATGGGACTACAGGACGGACGGGACATACAGGACGGACGGGACATACAGGACGGACGGGACGGATGGAGGGTAAAACTTTACAGACGGGGGCATAAAAAATGAAATCCAAGTGTCTGCTGTTATTTTTACATGTAATTCTTGAAAACATTATCCGGGAGCACTGAAAAATTATGTCAAACTTCAAACTACCTCTTTAGAATACACTATAGTTTTTGTCTGTTTAAAAGTAAATGGGCTGCTTTTCTTGGAAAATTACATGGGAGACAACTCCACTCGCATCAATATAGGTGAAAAGAAGAGGGGAACAACGACATGTTTTCTCACACTGAGATTCATCAGTTGATGGGACTGGCCTCTCTGCTGCAGAAAAATCAGGCATTTCACTCCCTGAAAACATCTAGTCAACAAGCCTGGAAATAAGCTGTCGGTCATCTGAAAAATGAGGTTCACAGTGGGTACATTTTATGTTGCTATCCTGCACTGCAAGTTAACAGCATCGAGTTTACCTACTGTGAACCACAAATTCAATCAAGGTGTCAATGCAGAACAGAAGGTAGTGCCTAAGTCCTTGAGGTGAAATTTCGAAGATTGTGAGACACGCCATGAAAATATCTGTCTGCCATCTACAAAATGAGACTCACACTAGGTGAATTCACTTATGTTAACCCACGTACATGTAGTAAGAAATTTGACATCAAGGGCACCACTGACTTTTGGGGGGATTTTAACCTTGTTTCAGTTTGAGTTTCACAGTGGGTAAATTTGATGCTGCTACCCTGCACTGCAGGGTGGCAGCATTACATTTACCCACTGTGAACCTCATTTTGGAAACGATCGGCAGCTTATTTGCGAGCTTGCATTTAGTCATCTTTGCTGGCATTTGTCACAAATAGGGCTTAATTTTGATGCAGACTTGAAAGGGCTTTATTCTATGTGTAATTGTGCTGTCAACACAGCCACGTGCGTTCAAGTCGGCCCGGGAAGACATACTTGTTTGTGATTTTTGTGACTGATATAGACTGATATAGATTATCACGTCTCATTTATTGGACGGCTGTACCTCATCTTTTTCACCACAGATGAACATTGTCATTTTCACAGATAAATCTATTTTTAAAGCGTCAAAATAAAACCACTTCACTAGCACTATTACTGTATTCATATTATAATGAAAACAATAACAACTTCCAGTAACAACTGCGTACCAGGGTAGGTTATCTTGTATCTCTGAAGAAAAATGGGCCGACTAGTCGACTTTAAGTCGATTACTACCGGCGATTAGTCGACTTTCAAAAATAGCTAATCGTTTCAACACTAGCATGTTTGCACAGCAAGAGGAAAAAGAAGGGGTGTTAAAGTCCCCATAATTTGTTTTTCAGAACAGTTAATTGTGAACATAATTCTGCTTGTCTTACACTTTTTGCTTTAGGCTATTAAAAAAAATTCCTGTTTCTCAGACATCTCCCTCATCATAGAAAATCTGCCTCATCACCTTTTTTTCACCTGGAAATCTCTGACATGGTTCTGCACTTGTAGGATAAATATTTAACCAACTATACCTTGTTTGATAGAGCTAACAGAGCTCTGTCAAACAAGATATGGTTGGTTAAATTTTCAACTACATTATAGGAAATTTTCAATCCTGAAAACCTTGTTTTTGCCATAAAATAGTGTAAGTTGTTAAATTTCTGATTCCAACATTTTCAGAACTGTTTTGTGAAAAACAAAAAATGTCTCCCTTCCTCATCATAAAATTGAGGAAAAATTGCCTGAGAAACAAGAATTTTTTTTTAAAGGCCTTGCTGGTAAAATAGGACCATTCAGTGCTTCTTCAATTTGCTTGCTGAAGTTTTTGGAGAGTGGCTGATTAGAAACTTCAATAAACTGTAATAATACAACATGATGTAATAATTCTCTTCTATCAGAATATGATTAACCTGCATAAAATATGAATATCGGTACCTTTCAGTGTGTTGTCATTATAGAGTTGTCCAGTAAACCAAAAAATCTACCCGGTGCCGGTTGTTAGACAAATCAGAGACTGAGCATGTATGAAAAAGCCCACCTTTCCATATTTTCATGTTATTTTTATTCATAGCTGAGAAAGTTTTGCCTACCAATGGTCAAACACAACATGCTGGAAGAGAGGGGAAAATGTCCTGGGTCGAAGTACTAGAAAAAAAAAAAAGTGTCATCAGGGATTTTTCTGCTCTCTTTGGGAAAGGGTCAAGGGTTTCATACAATTGGGAAAATTTGCATCATGGAGTCTCCAGTTGGGGATTTGTTTGGGGGAAGAAACACACAAAGAAAAAGAAATGTTACTTTCATATTGAACTGAGAACATCAATAGGGAAGCTACTACCTGTACAGTATATGTTGTAAGTTTTATAACAGCCGCACAGAATCATGACCAGTTTCTGTATTTTCTATTAAATAAATTGTTCTTATATTTTTAAATGAAGATTTCTATGCATTCTGCTACGCTCGACAGTCTACATTCTGTGGCAGTGCAGTTGAGTCTAGGCAAGTCTTGCTGCCTATATAGGCACCCAAGACTTGCCTAGAAACAACTTACAAGGTTCTTGGGATGTAACTTGCAAATGTGTCTGAAAACTGCCTGTTGAGGCAACTGTTTTATTGCAGTAAAAAATCATCAAAGTCAAAATTAGGTCTCCAAGTGTTAAAGAAAAATTACGCTTGACCTCAATTTTTTTTTTTATACAACCCGATACGTGCCAACATAAATAACTGGAAATGCAATATTCGAAAAGAACCATGAAGTGGGCTTGTGACGTCATGCACATGCAATTACATCATTTATCGCTCGAAATAAAAGCCAGTTATTTCAGACCAACAGAGGGTAAATTTAGTAATGCTACCCTGCTGTGGTAGATGACAGTCAGCTTATTTCCAGGCTTAGTCCTGTATACCACTACGTGTAACACAACATTTCAGGTCCATATCATCAACTCCCTGGAAAGTATTACAGTTTCAGAAGGTGTCAATATTTCATTGAGTTTTCAGGCCTGGCGTTCTTTAGGAGTGCAGGAGTGCTGCACGCCTACTGCATGCCTAGAAAAAATTGAGGGCAATTTTGGCACCCCTTGATTTTCTGGCATGCCAGACCTGTTTGGGACTGCCTTTAAAATCTGTTAATCATTTCGTCCCCTGACTGGCACAGAGAACACATTGGAACTTGGGACGATTTGTCAATGTTGCATTGATTCACAATAATTTATGACCCATTCTGTGTCACATTTTGATACATTTTGGGTGCAGAAGACAGCCACATAAGAATTGAATGCAACATTTTGAATAATGTGTGATGTGAGATGTGTGTGTGCCAATTTTTCCACTATGTAGCTGAATTTTTCAGTCACAATATTAATACCTTAAAGTGAATCAGGGATGAGATTTTTCAGTTTTTTATCAGATTTCAGTCTTTTTCAAATTTTTTTGAAATTTTTATTTCTTGGAGACCATTTTCATGTGAAATCAAAGAAATAAAAGGTCCCATCACAGCTTTACAAACTGGTTATCACCTAATTGGGGGCATAATGGATGATTTTGATACATTTCCCTTCAATTTCAGTTTATTTTCCTTTTTTTTTTTATTTCTAAAGTTTCATGCTTGGCGAATATAACCAAAATAGCATACAAGCTTTTGCATTGAAAATTTGAGGTGCAATTGCACTCCCAAGCAATCTGAGGAGCGCAATTGTTTTTGATTTTCTAGATTGCCAGGCCTGAGTTTTGCCTATCTGAATAAATAGAAATAAAAACCAAAAGCAGACCTGAGATTTGACTCCAGTCACAACTGAAACTGAATTCAAAACAGGTAGTAAAATTTCACCACTGAACAGATCTATGCCAGCAACTTGAATTTGCACCAAAATGTGTGGACTCCCAACATGCAACCAGTTAACCCTCTACCAGAAAATTGGAGGCTGGAGATTGTAGTTGGGGAGGTCTTCCAATAAGAGGCCATAAACATTTTTTTGGCTGCAAAAATTTATAAAATAAAATTTAAATGATGATTTTTGTGAATACTCAATTCGGTAAGGCTGCAGCATTTGGTAAAGGATAAATTATATCTTTTCAGAGTTTTTTCTGTAGTTGAGTCACATCATTTGAACCCTTTACCCAATTTAACGGCCAAACCCAGTCAATGCTATTCGCAAAAATAAATATTCAATTTAAATTATTTAATTTTTTGTCTCAAAAACAAATCTTGCAGCCCTATATTGGAACAAGCCCGTTCCAATGAGGGGTTATAAGCCATGTTTCAAGTGTCAGGATTTCACGGTAACGATCGTTACCGGTAGCGTGTCGGTATCGTGGTCACAAAATGACGGAACTGAAATATCGTTACCCACTCAATCTGTCACTAAAGACATCGAAACATTTGTTGTTGAAAGAAATGCTCATAAGAGCTGCTCGTTGGTGAACGATCATCACTGTGATAGAAATAAAATGCTGTTTACATCGAATACAGAAACAAGTTGAAGTGGGAAAAACACGTGTGTACAGTTTGCACACGTTAGACATTTCAACCAATAACATTCTCGGAATGAGTAAAGTGCGGGACCCTTTTGCTGAAGTGAATGTGATTGGCTCATTCTGTAAACATCTTGACGTTTTTTTCGTCAGTAACATTATCACAAGTAATTTCTTTGTGTGTCTGAGTATTGTTTTAAGTATGATAAAATAACAAGCGCCTGTGTTCAGTATATGTTGAAAACTGAAAAGCAGTTTTTTGAACAAAGGTATCATGCACAGGTTTACTGGCGTTATAATATCTAAAACAATAAATATATATCAAATAATCAACATCCCAATAACCTCTCTTTGGTATCTATCGTGCCGGGGGTAATTCCCTTCACTCCGGACTGTTAATATAGGAGGCCAAAACGTCTTGGGGCCGAAACGTCCCAATATCATTTCACATATAACTTACAAGTATATCAATGTATGCAGGCAGTTTTATCTAGGAGGGAAATGTGTCTGAAATCTAAAAAGCTACGAATGATATAAAATTCCCTCTATTCGGGAAAAACTTCAAAAATGTTCCCATAACTGCTCACAGACGGTACCTAAATTTTGTTACCGTAGGGTTCCGTGTCTCTTAAACCACGGAAACAATTTTTCGGTTCCGTTGACGTCTGAAATCCTGATACTTGATGTTTTTGACGAAAAAATGAAAAATGTTATTTATTCGAGAATTCTGTTTCCATGTGTTGTCTGCCTTTCTTGTTACAAAAAGGGTTCAAGTATTTAACCCTCAATACACTAGTGTCAAACAATCGATATTTCAATCAATAAAATTTTCCCATAATGCATCTAGGAATTACAGCATTTTAATTTTGTTCGACAAAGCCGAGTGAGATTGAATTGGTTAAATACCTATCTGCATTATAGAAAATATTGGCAGCTTAAATTTTTATATCTTGACATAAGTGTGCAGATTGTTGAAGTTCCATTGTACTTAAAGTGTGAGAGTGCAGTGGCTCAGTGGTTACGGAATTGGACTTTAAACCAGAAGCTCCACAGTTTCATCCCCACTAGGGGAGGCTGCATTGTGTCCTTGGGCAAGCCATGTAATACCGATTGCCGATGCCAGAAAATAAGCAGACTGTCATCTGCAAAATAAGGTCCCCAGAGGGTGAATTTAGTGATGCTACCCTGCTGTCAGACTGTCATCTGCAAAATAAGGTCCCCAGAGGGTGAATTTAGTGATGCCATTACGTGTACACTCCATATAAAAAAATTATTCCAATGTCGACTGAGTGCGTTATGTAAGATTATATAACAGCAGGTATTTACTCATTAATCAGTGTTGATTGGGAAAACACCTCGCAATTTACATAATAAGTTTTCTTCACTAAATCCTTTTTCTGTGCCTGAAATATTTTTGGAGAGAATTTTCTGGATCAAAAGAATCCTTTAAATGTGAAAATCGGTCCAATAATTCACGTTTTGTGTTCTAATAAATCTTTTAAAAAAATGTGAATTTTGACGATCCCGTGAAGCAGTGTGGCTCTTCCATCTATTGGATTTACATGATATAAAATAGTCTGAACTCGCTTAATCGAGGTCATTGTTGTTGAAAAAAACATTCTGATTCTCAACCGAAATGGACGGGTACAGATAACTACACATTTTTCTTTTTGAACATACTGGCAATTTATCTGCTTTTCGTCCGGGATATAACATGATAATCCCCCCAAATGTAAAAATTAAAACACATTTTTTATTCTATCTGACAGCCGCTATGGAACCCCAAACCCGGGGGGAGATTATCTTCAAAACACGGATCAGATCCAATTTGGGTAAACCCGATCCATGCTTCTCTCATCTTTTTCCTGGAGCTACTTCAAAACACGGTATCATAATTCAACTCGGGACCATTCCGATCGATGAAGTGTGTCCCCACGGGAACGAAATGACGCCACCCAGGAATACATTACTTGAGTTTATGGTCATGAGAACAACGTTGTGACATCTTATTCAACCCGGGGAATCGGTCATATCAGCGGTGACTGATATTGGTGATAAAACGAGTTTTGGCTCCCATTCTTTTTTTTGGAGGGGGAGGGGGGCTGATTTTGAAAAGATTAGGGCCAAAACGCATGCTCTATTCAATTCGGCGAAACTCAAACCGTTCTCACCCTAACTCGGTGGTAGTGTTGCGGCATCATACTATGATGTGGATAATGAAACAGTCCACCAATAATATTAGCAACAAATAATAAAAAATAAATAAAGCTTGATGAGACGCGTGTTCATAGCTAATATTATTGGACTACTTGATCAAGACATCGTGTTAAGCACTAAATATCCAAAGTTTCAACTAATGAAGTCTCTTATTTGAAGCTAATATCATTGGACTCCAGACCGCGCAAGCACTAACTTTCAGGAGATTTTAAAAATGTTTCCTGTGAATATTTTTATATTTGGGGGGTGTGATATGATGAAACATAGCAAGTGTTTCGTTTCTTTTAACATTTTCTTGGGGATTAACAACAAACAAAGGATTTAATTTAACACGCCACTGAACAGAAGTAGCTAATTGAGCATAATTGTATACTGGTATGTCATATGTTCAACACCTTTTCTAAGGCTAATTTACTTATTAATCTGTCAAAGGGCCGAAGCATTTGAAGCATCTATTGAAAAGAAACCCATGCTAGCTGGGGAGAATTATTATTACCAAAACACCAACATACAGACGACAGCGTCTGGCCAAAATGTTATCAGTCTACCCAGTTTCCAGCCACGAAAATAAACATACTATTTCCAAGAAAAAACGTACCAAATGCTAGGAAGATAAATCCGGTGATCCAATAGTCTCCACCCACCTACAGGACCAGGTGGCACTTGCAAGATAAATTCTTTAATAACAACTAAAAATTTGAATTTTTTTGTCTCAAAACAGAGCTTGGGACCCCTCAATGGAAAGACTCAAAATCCACTAGCTCGTTCCAATGAAGGGTCATAAGCTATGTTTTTGAAACAAAAACTTAAACATAATAAAATTTGAATGCAGATTTTTGTATAGCCTGAGTGCTGGCCAAATTCGGCCATTGGCGTTGTGAATTCAGTGAATTTCCATATTTTGTTTCAGTCACATAGTTTATGGCCCCTCATTGGAATGCTCCCCTCCCCCGTTAATGAGGGCCACAAGCTGTAAAAAAAGGAAAATATATAAAATTTTAAGGGAGAATTTTTCCAGGCGCGGCGGATCAGATTTAAAAGTGGAGAGATTATACTGTCGATCGTTGACTCACGGGAGGCGTGAATACGCCATGGTTACGGGGGTGGGGTGGGTGGGGGGGATAGAGACAGAGAGAGAGAGAGAGTTTGTGTGTGTGTGTGTGTGTTATGGACGTGGGAAGCAAATGTGGGCAAAATCTGTGTTTAAGGGGCAAATACCTACCCCTCCCCCGGCCCCCAGTGACGCCACCAATTTTTCATGCCTTTTTCAGATATTGGAAGTTGACAAGAAAATCCCATTGTGGGTGCCTTCCACTTCCTAAACTACACTATAAATTTGTTTACCGTAGGCCATGATTCGTATGTCTCTTCTTCTAAAATTTCATGATTCCGAAGACTGAACGTAATTTGAAAAAATCCACCCGAGTTGTTACGAAAATGACCGGAAGGAGCAGATGGATTTATTTATTAATTCTGTTTCATTCTCAATTTAGTTCGTCAAAAATAATTACTGAGGTAAACGTGAAGCAGCTTATCTGCAATGATATTAAATCATATGCCGAGTTCGTAATCATTCCGAGTCAGAAAAATAGGGGCCGCACTTCGTAAAGACAGGATGTATTGCCGAGACTGTCACATTATTGTTCTAAAAAAACATAGCAACGCACAGAATTTGTTTTATTTTAAAATACTTCCTCTATTCGGTAATTTTATTTAAAAATGTCTCGATGAAATGTTTCGAGAATGAAGGTGGACAAGATCATGTTCGATGGCGATAAACTTACCTTTAATTATACAGGGGGGAATCCAAATGACATATCGGCAAAACATTTTATTTTAATACGGAAACAAGTTAAATATCTCGAAAAATATTGGGCGAATTGTTTAAAAGCGGACATTATTCCGGGGTACAATGATCTGGAAAAGACAGATATAATATTTTTATATCATTATTTTATGAAATGCAGGTTTTAGAAATTCACTGACTGAAGACTAATATTACTAATCAGGTTCAGACTCTGGAAGAAATTTCTCGTCGAGCACTAATTGATTATGTAATGCTTCTCTCCTAACCGCACTTGGGTACCCCACTTTTCTACACAAAAAGTGGGGTACGCGAAGTGCGGTTTTATATGGAGTGTACACGTAATGCTACCCTGCACAGCAGGGTAGCATCACTAAATTTACCCTCTGTGAACCTCAATCTGAATCAGGGTCTCAAAACTAAACAGAAAGATGTACCCAGAGGATAAATTGGGCCCACTGTATGGGATAGCATCATCAAATTCACACTCTGGGGACCTCATTCTGCAAATGTCAGACTGCTTATTTTCAGGCCTGCCGTTTGCCCATGTGCTGGCACACTTGTCTTCAACCAGTGCTACCCTGCTTGTGCAGAGTTAGTATGTTGCAGGGTACGACAGTTGCTCACCTCTGCTCAGTGATTCTCTCTGTGTACTCAGACTTCCGCCACCACTAAAACTGTCTGACACATGTTGACCCTGGATATTGAAAGTGTCATTAAACCCCAGATAGATAAATAAATAACTTAGTGTTGTATTTTTTTTCAGAAAATGAGAACCATAAGGTAATAGTGCTTTGTATACTTTATCACATTAGTATGGATGATAAAGCAAAAACGATGTTTACATACACTGACTGTATTCCGATGGTAAGTGTTATATGTAGAGAACATGCTTGCTACATATTTTAGGAGTTATTACCCCTCGCCAAAACGAAGTTTGTGGAGGTTAATCTAGTACTGGGGTCTGTCCGTTCTTCTGCCTGTCCATCCATCTATTTGGCCATATGTCTGTCCATCTGTCCATCCATAACAGCTTTGACCTCTCTATCTCCGTTTGATGCATGTTAGATTTGAATGATCTTTGGTATGCTGATGGACCATCATGGGGGGAAAGTAGATTCACAAGTAACAGGTTTTGTCCAATAATTTTTTCCTGAGTTATGGGCCTTTTTCGACTTGACGATGAACTGACTATTTATTCTATTATATCTTGTTCTGTCAATCAAGATATAGTAGATCAGATGCTTATATTGGATGTTTTGAAGCAAAAAATGTTTGTACATATGTGGAATTCGGTGAATGTTGGAAACAATTCTTTAACAGGTTAGAAGATTATTTGTTCAGTTAACAAGAGTTTACTCTGAAACCAATATGCAGTTAAGAGGTCAAGTTTGTTCTGAAGGTATGGTAAATGGTTTTGTGTTTGTAGGTTGTAAACAATGAACAGGGTTATTATCCTCCATTGACGAAGTCGGGAGGAGGATATTGAAATGGTGTTCATCCATCCATCTGTCTGTCCATCGCAAACTTTGTCTGCTTAACTTCTACAGTTTTCAGTGGATTTTTATGAAACTCGATCTGATGTATCAGTATCAAGTGTAGATGTGCATGTGGTCAGGAATTTTAGATGCAACAAATTTTGCTTGGTTACACCCCTTGGAAATAGCAAAATTTCCATCACAACAGCTTGTCCGCTTAACTCCTTCTACATTTGTTTATTGGATTTTTATGAAACTTGGTCTGAAGTATCAGTATCAAGTGCAGGTGTGCATGTGGTCGGGAATTTTTGATGCAACAAATTTTGTGTGGTTATGGCCCCTGGTAATAGCAAAATTTCCATCACAAATGGTTGTCTGCTTTACTCCTGCATTTTTCATTGGATTTTTACGAAACTTGGTGTACAGTATGAGTATGATGTGTTCATGTGTGCATGTGCATATGGAAAGGAAGTTTTGATTCGAAAATTTTTTCCAGAGTTCTTGCCCTTGTCGACTTTGAATTTACCAAAATTGCAGGTTTTTACCTGCGTCGCCAGTGGCAGAGCAGGTCTAGTAACCGCTCGACTCCGTCCGTCAGTCCGTCCATCCGTCTGTCAGTCCGTCCATCCGAAACACTTTTTCCGTCAAAGTTTTCTTGGCTTATATGAAAGGGAATGATTTTATATTTGGTCTGCTGCTTCATAATGATGAATTGTATCGTGTAAGAAATTTTCAGATCTGCCGTGCAGCCACTTCCTGTTTGCCGATACTTTGAAATTTTACTGTACCCACTGAACATTGAAATTTTCCGTCAAGGTTTTCTCGGCTTCTATGCAAGGGATTGATTTTATATTTGGTCTGCTGCTTCATAATGAAGAGTTGTATCGTGTATGCAATTTTCAGGTCTGCCGTGCAGCCACTTCCTGTTTGCCGATACTTTGAAATTTTACAGTACCCACTGAACATTGAAATTTTCCGTCAAGGTTTTCTCGGCTTCTATGCAAGGGATTGATTTTATATTTGGTCTGCTGCTTCATAATGATGAGTTGTATCGTGTCTGCAATTTTCAGGTCTGCCGTGTAGCCACTTCCTGTTTGCCGATACTTTGAAATTTTAAGGGATAAATTTTATATTTGGTCTGCTGCTTCATAATGATGAGTTGTATCGTGTATGCAATTTTCAGGTCTGCCGTGCAGCCACTTCCTGTTTGCCGTTACTTTGAAATTTTACTGTACCCACTGAACATTGAAATTTTTCGTCAAAGTTTTCTCGGCGTCTATGCAAGGGATTGATTTTATATTTCATCTGGAGCCTGATAATGATCAGTTGTATCGTGTATGCAATTTTCAGATCTGCTGTGCAGCCACTTCCTGTTTGCCGATTCAATTGCATGCAGCGACGCAGGTCCAGACCCGGTATTGGTCTTGGCTTGTTGGAAGATATCTTTAGTTGCAATTAAAGAAATTAAATGATATTTGGTGAGTGACATTATTGGGTATGAATACATGTCCAGGTCGATAATGAGATTGGTCCGCATCTTTTTACCAGATTTTTGGCCCTTTCTGTACTCAGAATTCTTCTGAATTTCTGTAAAATTTCAGGTTTTTGGAGGATATCTACAGTCACGATAAATAAAATAAAATGATATTTATTGATTGATTTTATTTGGTATGAAGACATGTCCAATGAGATTAGTGCACATTTTTTTTATCTGAATTATTGCCATTTCTGTACTTAGAATTCTTCTGAATTTCTGTGAAGATATATTTGTCTTCATCTTTTTCTGGTTATGGCTTGTGTCCAAGCAACTGTCTGTCCATTTATACTTCCAGAAATTTTGCATGGTTGCGGCCCTTAGTAATAGCAAAATTTCCATCACAAGAGCTTGTCCACTTAACTCCTCTACTTTTCATAGGATTTTATTCCTATCATAACATAAAAGTCGGCGGGGGATATTGATGTCGTTAGACTCACTTTTTCATTTAAAAATGCTTCAGTTGTGCATGGTTTCTGTTGTTCTTTGAATTCCTTGAATGTGCTGAAGGTTTGAATTGCTTGCCAAGGACCCAACAGTACCTAAAATCTGTCCTGATTCACAAGAATCATTTTCTGATTTTTTCGAACTCCTGACACAAGAATCAGTTTTCTGTTTTTAAATAATTGGGAATATGAGAATCCACTTATACCCTTCCATTGTTAAAATCAAACCTCTTATATATTTGGGCATTGTACCACTTTTGGTGAGTTTCTTGTCTGATATGTCCATGTAGAACGCTTCCCTGTGGAAGTGAAGCAGTGCTTATTTACTGTGGTTTACTGATGAAATAGGATCCATTCATCAATGCTTGGGGTGGAAGTCCTCTAAAATGGGCAACATGGGTATAAATGATTGATTAAACTTTGCTTTATCTCCATCTTGTCATTTTGAGAATTTTGGTGGTCTTACTGTCAGTAGTTACAGTACCTTAGCAGGGTTCCTAATGAAGTCTTCACTGCCTGTTTAGACTAAACACCACTGCTATGAGGGATCAAAAAATGAGGGGAATTCTCCAGTCCTTTAAGGACAATTTCAGAATCTATGATGAGAATCAAATAAACATTTTGCATGAATCAAAGTTTAACTAACCCTTCTTCTTCAGCATTAGTATGTAGGAAGTTTGAAATTTACTCGCCATTGCACATTGGTTCTCTCTGGGTACTCTGGCTTCCTCCACTCATAAAACTGTTTGATACGAGGTGACCCTGGCTGTCAAATGTCAAACCCTAATAAATGGGTAAACTTGCAATTTACATTCCAAGTACTTGGCTCCCTATGGGAGCCCCGGAAAGTGAAGCAATGCTTGTTTACTGTGGCAATCAAGCTCTGTTTTCCTGGTAAAATAGGACCCAATCTCAATGCCTGGGGTGGAAGTCCTCTAAAATGGGAAACATGGATATAAACGGTTGTCTAACCTTGACTTTATCTCCATATTGCGGTCATGATTCGCCACTGTGCTGAAATATGCGACTTTATAAATAAAAAAAGGAAAATAAATAATTAAATGAATAAATACTGGGGCAAATCGTGGCTGACTACTTGCTATTCAGGCCCCCCAAAATTGGCAAAAATTAAAATGACATAATGCCTATTCTATTCTGCTGTTCAAAAAGAATTTTGGAAGAATCATTACAAAAATCAGATTCTCTGATTCTCTCGAAATTCTACCTTTGCTGTCTTAGCCAATACTTGCCGGGAACCATTGTGACAAAAAGCGGTTAAAATTACTTTTTCAGGTCATCTAGTTTCAAAATATTTTAATCATGAGAAAGCTTAATATCACTGAAATAATCACACTTGTTGGTACAAAAATTGACTTCAGAAACTGAATATGACAACTATATCCCCAAGTTTCGTTCCTGAACAAAACTGGAAATAAGCAGACTGTCATCTGCAGAATGAGGTCCACAGTGGGTGCACAGCAGGATAGCATCACTAAATTTACCCTCTGTGAACCTCCATCTGAAACAAAGTCTCAGGCCTAAAGAGAAAGAGGTACCCCGAGGATAAATTGGCCCACTGTATGTGATAGCATCAGCAAATTCACCCTCTGGGGACCTCATTCTGAAAATGACAGATTGCTTATTTCCAGGCTTGTTCATTAAGCCGATATGCTGTGTTGCAGTGCACTTATTCCCCAAGTTCCTCAAGTGAATTACATCACAGCAATTCTATGTTAAAGTTCTGTCATTTTTATAATCATAGTTCTGGGAGTGTTGGTGAATACCACAGGAAATTTTATCAAACTTTCCTGCTATTTGTTTGATGTATAGTTATCTGAATAAAAAATTGGTTGCCCTATTTCGTTTTCTGACTAATGATTGGTGAACAGAACGATTGTTCACCCAGTTTGTGCAGACTTGTATTGGGATTTACCTTTAGTGAAAAGAATCAAAACCTAAGGTCTAAAAAATGTAAAAATCTGTTTCTCAAACCCTTCCGCATGGTCCTTTTGGCTGCCACATGCTTTCTTTTTATAACCAATGCAAACTTAAAAAAAAAAAAAATTAAATGGTTTATGTCTGATATTTTACTCAAGTTAATAAAATTGATAAATTTGCCCCTTGAGTGCAAGAAGGCTTTGCAGTGCTTTAGCATTGCAAGGTCTTGCACTCAAGAGACGAAATACACCACCACCCATGCTATTCTGTAGATTATGAGGCCTAAAACATAAAACAAACCAAGAATATGAACTTCTGATGGTGAAGAAATAATTACAAAAATAAAAAATAAACGAAAAAAACACCTACCCACATTCAATTTTACAAAAATTGGCCTGAGAAATGGAAGATCTACTTTGTGGGGCCCTAGAAAATAATTATCAGCAATTATTGTTACTGCCAGTTAATAAGAAAACTCACTGCAAATCTGATTTTCATTTCTAATTGACGAGAGCTTGAATGTTTGTCTTGAACTGTGGTTTGTGAGCCGTTTTTAAGGGCTGTTTTGATAATGCCCCCTTATAATTTTGTAATCAATTTAATTTCAGGTTATGAAACTGCTGTTGGAAAGTCCTGAAAATCCTGATATGGAACTAATCGCCTTGTGTATAAACTTAGCTGCTAATAAACGGACTGCTCAAATTATATGTGAAGGGAATGGCTTGAAAATGTTAATGAAACGTGCTTTTAAATTCAAGGATCCTTTGATGATGAAAATGATAAGAAACCTTTCACAGCATGATGGACCAACTAAGACATTATTTGTTGTAAGTTGTCATATATACTGAACTAGCTGTGTTAACCTTTTCATCAGAGGAGATCGGCTTTCCCCATGTCAGGTCACGTGAGGGGAAGGCATACTTGAACTTCTCCAAAACACACAAGTAATTAACACGCACAGTCTTAGTCAGAAAATGACAGGTGTGAACTCCATTCACCATCAAATAAATAGATATTGGTATATTCAGGGTTTCCGCTGGGGGAAAATTTGTGGGTCCGGTAGTTTAAAGAAAGTGAAACACAGACGTCGAAGGCATCTGCCGCATGTGCCAAAGGCACTTGGGTATATAGGGGGGTCTGGAGGGGTTCTTCTCCCAGGAAAATTTTGAAATTTAGGTGCTCTCTGGGGGCATTCTGGTCGTTAAAATGCTGAATAATTGAAGTGGAAAATATGTATTTTTTCCTCCTACAATTCTCTAAATTCCCACGGGACACACAATACTACATCAGATCGGAGGTTTCATAAAAATACAAACCCAAAACAACACAAAATCCACGAATCCTGACAGTGACTGCGACGCTTGACCTCATTTTTTTTTATACAACCCGATATTCGAAAAGAACCATGATGCGTACCTGTGACATCATGCACGTACAATTACATCATTTATCGCTCGAAATAAAACCCAGTGATTTTGGACAAAACATGACAATTTGAGCCCGAAATTTTATAGGCGACGTTTAGGATTTGAACTTTGTTTCCCCCTCTCATCTGAGGGTTATAAAGTATCAGGTTGTCGCCAGTAATAGTAGGCATAGTATACAACATAATTATGCCTATATTACGTGGAAACAAAGGATCCTGAGTGTCGTTGCGATACAGCATTGTACTCGACATTTTAACCACCAGCTTTTCTGAGTATGATCGGTGGGGGGAATGGGTCCGGTCGACGGACTTGCAGCCGGTCTAGCGGAAACCCTGATATTACATCTTTCATCATTTGTGTTAAAATTAACTTTTATAGTAAGTATCAATTGTAATATTTATAATATGGTAAATCTGAGTTGAAAACAGATCTTTAGGTTAACCCCCTACACACTGATGTCAAAATATCTAAATTTCAGGCACAAAAAATGTCCCATAATGCAACTAGAAATTTAACCAATTCAATCTCGTCTGACAGAGCTCTTTGAGCTCTGTCAAACGAGATTGAATTGGTTAAATTTCTAGATGCATTATGGGAAAAAACAGCTACCTGAAATTTTGGAATTTTGACATCAGAGTGAAGGGGGTTAAGAACACATTGAAACATGACTACGTACAGTCGGAATCGATTTGCGTATCTTTATTGTTCTGCAAAGCGAAACTGAGCTACCATTACGAAAGTTCAACATTTGAGATGCATTGGTATAAATAAAGTATGGTCAATACCTGTGTCATAGGCATTTGCCTAGTTGAGTAATATGAAACGAAATGAGTGAAATATAAAGCGATTGACCGTAACCACCATCAGTGGCTCCCCATTTCGCTTCACATGTGTTTATTGTTTTGGAAACAAATGTGATGTGTGCCCACCCCCACATGACCAAACATGGTGAATGCTGATAAAGTCTGTTGGTTATGAATTCATTTTTGCATAAAGAGAATAGTAGCATTCTAACACAAAATGACACAACACACAACAAATCGGTAAGTAGATCAGCAATGATTTTGTCCTACAACCCTATTGGGCTGTAGGATTAAATTATTACTGAATCTCCATTTGAATACACAGGCCTTGAAATAAGACCTAACATGTTGGCAGGTTACTATTTGAATACCCAGCCCTGAAAATAAAGACCTCACATCATAACTTTTTAGCAGTTTACTATTTGAATACTCAGGCCTGTATATAAAGACCTTATGTTGTAACCTGTTGTCAGGTTACTATTTGAATACACAGGCCTGTTTATAAAGACCTAACATTGTAGCCTGTTGGCAGTTTACTATTTGAATACACAAGCCTGTATATAAAGACCTAGCATCGTAACCTTTTTGCAGGTCACTATTTGAATACACAGGCCTGAAAATAAAGATCTAACACTGTAACCTGTTGACAGGTTACTATTTGAATACACAGGCCTGTATATAAAGACCTAACATCGTAACCTGTTAGCAGGTTACTATTTGAATACACAGGCCTGTATATAAAGACCTAACATTGTAACCTGTTAGCAGGTTACTATTTGAATACACAGGCCTGTATATAAAGACCTAACATCGTAACCTGTTAGCAGGTTACTATTTGAATACACAGGCCTGTATATAAAGACCTAACATCGTAACCTGTTGTCAGGTTACTATTTGAATACACAGGCCTGTATATAAAGACCTTACATCTTCACCTGTTGTCTGGTTACTATTCTACTCAAAGTTTGCTAAGCACCAAATATTGGACACATCATTGTGAAATTTGCTTGTGACATATTTGCAATATTTTTGGTGGATATGATTGAGGAATGTATTGAGATGGTCCCCAGTGTTTACATTAGCTATCTTGACAGGCAGACTTTTCATGACAGTCATGGAAAGCATGTACGACTTGATATTTTTATACTGTACCAATGACCCAGACTTAGCTGGTGCTAACTCCAACAAAAACCAGGGCCAAACACAAATTTTGCCCCCCAATCCCCAAAATTTGCATCCAAAACAAAAAGAAATCATGTCCTAAAGGACCTCCATAGTACGCCTCTACTGCGCATGCGCAGTGACACAGTCATCCCGAAATTGGCGCCAATTATCATTCTCTGTTTGGCCCTTCATCAGTCAACATCTCACTGATCTTTGTGCTTGTAAATCTCAGTTTAAAGGATGCCAGACACGTAATTTTTGGAGAAAATGTGATTCTAAGGAGGATAGAAGGAGGAGAGGAAAAAGAAGTGGCAAAAAATAATCAGGGCTGTACTTAAAATTTTTTGTTGAAATTATGTTAAGTTGCCTATTTTCGAGGCATGGGCCTCTTGTTGTCATTCTTGCTAATTGTTGCACTGCTTATTCAGTGTTTCCTCTCCCCTAGCCTTCTAAAGTCCCCCCTTGCAATTCTCCCATGCTTTTGGCATATTTTTGAGAAGTTTCATTTCTAAAATTTCCTGGGAGAGTTGCTTGGTTACAGAATGTTTTCTGTTATTTTCCCCATAGTTACGTTTTCACCCATGGGTGTATAACGTTTGTATTCTGCATCTTCCATCTGATGTTCTACAGATTCTCCCCTGGGAGTCTCTGTTTTGCATCAGATAGAGTGTAATTGATGACTGATTCCGGGCCAGTTTTTTCAGTGCCTGGAGTCATGTTTTCTAGTGTGTTTACACTGTTTGTTTTCATTGGCAACAGCCTTTTTTGAGGGGGGCTGTTTGCCTTTGTGGTAGTTTATCTCATTATAAGATACATTTATATTATCCGAAAGTGTCTCATTAATTATTTTATATAAATTTAAAATTTTTGACCACACTTTGCCATCGGATCCATCGGGGCTCAACGTTACTTTTCAGCAACTTGGGCTTCTCTGAAAAAATATTTTTTCAAAATTATTTTGTTTTGCAATTGTTTTTTCATTTATTAATGGATCATGTTATTATGTATCTTTGTGTCAGGGGTTTTTGCGAGTAACTAGGACTTATTGTTGTTCTTTCACAATGAAGGGACATTGTTCAAATTGTAATAGGAAGAAATCTTCCTCTGACTTTCATGATCATTGTATTAATTGTAGTCAGTGTTCTCGCATTAATCCCTGTCCTATATGTGAACATTGGGATGAGAAACATTGGAAACGTGTGTCACGATATGTTGTTTCTGGAGAAAGAGCGATGCCGGCTCTTTCTCCACAAGGTCACTCTACTCTCTCAGTTTCTATTTCAGAGGAACCAGAACAGCGTGATGTTTCCATGTTATCTTCTTCAAGTGTGCGTCCGTCGTCACAAATGAATTCAGAGCTGGCGGCAAAAGTGCTCATGGAGATTAGACAAATGTCGTCCGCTAGCTCGCCTGGTGTAGCGTCCATTCACCGAATGGTTCGGCAGCCGGGTTCGTCCGATGCGGTCCAAGAGGAAATTTTGGGTGATGCGAGCACTATAAAAATAATAGATGCACACCCAGTGACGGCGGATAGTAAACGAGAACGGAGGAAGCCTTTTAGTCCGGTTCCTAGCTCGTCCAGGTCCAGCCGGGCCGCGAGCGAGAGAGGCCCCTCTCTCGTACAACAACATCTGGGACCAGATGTTGTGGTACAAAATGTGTCTTTAGCGGAGCATACGTCCGTCGCTCGGGACGCTCCGTTGTATAAGCAGTCCGCAGAGACTGTTAAGGCTTCCTCTTCTCGTCGGCGCACACGACCGCACTTTGGCTGCGTGACCTCCGATATTTTGCCAGCTTCGCCGATGAAGGATTCTTCGGCGACCAGGTCACACCATCCGGCAGCCAGGGATTCGAGACCGATGGACTCCGGACGTTCGCATAGGAAAAGTATGCGGGAGCCATCTGATGCGGAGCTGCCCTCGGCGAAGCAGCGAAAGACCGCTCCTCCGCAGGTCTCGACGTCGGACATTCTAGTGCAGATAGCACAGCTTATCGCAGCATCCCAGCAGCCGACAGAAACGGTGTCGGATCGAGAATTATCCGACGGCGCTGGGTCGGTACGCTCCGCCGAAGCATCGGGGGCGGACGACCGGGAACATCGGGAGGTCCGACCGGATGGTGAAAGGGATACGGATGAATTGGAGCTATCCCTTTCGGAACAACATAAAGCTGCCGTGGACTTCATCCGGCACTTTCTCCCTCAAGTTGTTCCGTTGGGCCAGACTGCTGCGCTTCCGGACAAGAGAATTATAGCGTCATTGGACTCTGAATTTTTTGAGCGGTTCAGGGACATCACTCCCGAGTTTCCGTCGCAGTCCAATAATGTTGCAAGAACATTTGAATTATTGAACGACGCTATATTTAAACTTGCTTCCAGGACGGGGAAAGCAGGTTTCTTGTCCGCTAATACTCTTAACCTGCCTTTCATTAATGCAAGGAATAAATTCGACACGGCAGGACAGGGTATACCGAGAGTTCCTCTGCGTATGGACGACGAGGCGGAAGACTTAGAGCTATCATTACCGTCGTCAGCTTCTATTCCAACCGCGGTGTTGGAAACAGCTATTGCGTCTAACAGAGCCAATTTAGATGCCTTATCTTACGCAGATCACCTTACTAAGGCGTTATCACTGTGCCTTCAAGGGGAAGAGTTTCAGGATATACAATCCTCTTTAAGACTTCTTTCAAGGGCAGTAGCTTATTCCACGTGTAACTCCGCCCTTTCAGTGGCAAATCTGGAGTTGGTTAGACGTGACGCAGCCCTAGCTACATCCACACTAGTGGATTCTAAGGTGAAGAACTCTCTTAGAGTCGCTTCGGTCTCAGGAGAACTTCTCTTTGACGGCAAGCTTTCCGCTATTTATGATAATATTAAAAAAAAAGCTAATGATTCTCTGTTGTTCAGATCCGCTCCTAAAAGGTCGGATACAGCAGACACGAATAAGGCAGGCACTTCTGGGTCTAATGCGCCCAAGAGAGGTTCCTATAGAGGTTCCGGTGCGTCCTCTTGGCCTTATTCGAGAGACCGTCAGGATAGCGACTCTCGTTCGGGACGTCCTTCAGGCCGGGACAATCGGTCGGACGCCCCGAGGTCGACGAGGCGTGGAGCGGGTCGTGGAAGACGTGGTTTCTCCTACCGCAGGCCTCGCAGGTCCAGGAGGTGATGGCTTAAACCTCTATCGCGTTCCGGTTGGCGGAAGGTTGTCGAGTTTTTCACAAGAGTGGGCGTCGATTACGGACGACCTGTGGGTGAGAGGAGTGACTTCGGAAGGTCTAAAGATATCCTTCAAACGAAAGCCTCCATTAACTCGAAGTCCAAAGTGGACTCAACTTCCGTCAAATCCACAGAAAAGAGACGCTCTGTTATCAGAGGTGCAGTCTCTTTTAATGAAGAACGCGGTAGAGGTCGTAGAAAACCAGGAATCTCTGGGATTCTACAGCCATCTGTTTCTGGTTCCGAAACCAGACGGCTCGTTCCGTCCAGTCATAGATTTGAGCTGGATAAACAAGCTGATCGTCGCTCCGAAGTTTTATATGGAGACGATTCGATCGGTCAGAGCGAGTATTCGGGTGAACGATTATGCAACGAGCATAGATCTCAAAGATGCGTACTTTCACGTCATGGTACATCCGACATTCCGAAAGTATCTACGCTTTGCAGTCCTAGGAGTGGTGTATCAGTTCCGGGCCATGTGCTTCGGATTGAATCTAGCACCCTGGGCTTTCACTCGGGTAATGAACTCGGTAATGATCTACTTCCGAGCTCATTCGTCTGCGGTAACGTCGGCCTACCTGGACGACATTCTTCAGAGGTACGGCAACGAGTTAACGCTTCAGAACGATGTTCAGAATCTTCTTCTATTGCTCCGATGTCTCGGTTTCATAGTAAACGAGGAGAAGTCAGATCTGGTGCCGTCCAAGTCATTCACTCATCTGGGAATGAGCTTCGAGACGCACAACAATCTTGTTCGTCTGCCGTTAACCAGAGCGAAATTAGTCAGTTGTTACGCTCGCTATTGTCTGCATGCAGACAAAGTCACGGCGAGAGAATTTATGAGACTGATAGGTCTGTGCGGAGCCGCCGCGGATCTCATTCCGATGGGGCGGCTACGCACACGTCCTCTTCAAATTTTCCTGACTCAGAATTGGAGTGTGAAAATTCATTCGCTCGATGTAGACGTTCTCTTGTCAGATCAAGTGAAACAAGAGATTCAGACTTGGGCAAACATTCAGTGGTTAACTCAAGGAGTTCCGCTGCAGTTGCCGGATCCGAGTTTTACCATTATGACGGATGCCAGTCAAACAGGTTGGGGTGCATCATTAATCCCAACGGATTCGAGATGCCAGGGTCTTTGGGATCCGCTATTCCTGTGCAAGCACGTAAACATCAAGGAAATGATGTCAATTTGGCTTGCGTTACGTCACTGGATGGACATTATTCACGATGCTCATGTCCAAATCCTATCCGACAATACGACAGTAGTGGCGTATATACGGAATCAGGGAGGCACTCATTCATTCCGTTGTTCAATCTAACGGAAAGAATCCTTCTGTTTGCGTTGGAACATCACGTTCTTCTTTCGGTCCGTCACATACCGGGTCGTCTGAATGTGCTAGCAGACTCCCTTTCACGAAAGGGTCGCTTGTTGCCGTCGGAGTGGACTCTCAACAAACAAGTATTCAATCAGATTTGCTACCAATGGGAACGGCCAATGATAGACTTATTTGCGACACATCTCAACAATCAGTTGCAGACGTATGTGTCCCCGTGTCCGGATCCAAGAGCATTTGCAGTAGACGCTCTGTCGATCCCTTGGGACGGAATGATAGGATATGCGTATCCTCCAGCGCCGTTAATTCAACAAGTATTGCTAAAGATAAAACAATCTCAATGCAAGATTCTGTTGGTAGCATCTCTGTCGCCACAGAGACCGTGGATAAATCTACTCAGGTGTCTGTTGTGGGACCTACCGCGGAAGCTTCCTCCACGAGAGGATCTTCTTTCGCAGGGGAAATCGCGCCAACTCCATCACAACCTGCAAGGTCTCAACCTTCACGTTTTTCCGTTGTGCGGTCCTTCTTGCATGGCAAGCACTTTACAGGACGAGCAGTGGACGCGATTTCTAACTGTAGGAGGACCTCCTCTTCGCTAAACTATGCGGCTAAGTGGAAGGTTTTTCGTCGTTGGTGTAGGGATCATTCTGTAGATATATTTGATCCCTCTATACCAGACATTGCAAACTTTCTAGTATACTTGTTTGACGAAATCAAACTGCAGCCTGTTACTATAAAGGGTTATAGATCTATGTTATCTGATACCTATGCACATCATGATAGTTTACAAATTGGATCTAATGTCTCTTTATCGAAATTGGTTAGAAACTTTTCGATAAATAGACCCAGAACTCTTAGATTAATTCCTAAGTGGAATTTAGCTTGGGTTCTCCTTAAATTGAAGGAAAAGCCATTTGAACCTCTTGGGACAGTAGATTTCAAATTCTTATCTTATAAGACAGCTTTTCTCTTAGCTTTCTCTTCTGCCAGAAGAGTCAGTGAGCTTCATGCACTATCGGTGGATGATTCTCATTATCGTAGTGTTGGGAACACTATCACCTTCACTACTAATGTGGGTTTTTTAGCTAAGAATCAGGCTCCTAATAAATATCCGGAACCTATTGTTATTAAGGCTCTTCCGTCTTCAGACGGGCGTAGGCCTTTACTCTGTCCTGTTAGAGCACTACGTATCTATAAACAGAGATCTCAGTTCATCAGAAAGGGACGGAAACGTTTCTTTCTGTCTTTGATGCCTAATAGAAAGGACATTTCAGTCCATTCTATTGCTAGATGGATTCAGTTAACTATCCGTACTGCTTATGAAGATTTATCTTCTCAGCAGTCTGTGCTTAAGATTTCTGCTCATGAAGTAAGAGCTCTTTCTACTTCCTGGGCTTATGCTAATAGTGTTGCTATTACAGATTTAATGAAGGCTGCTTATTGGTCTCAGCCATCCACATTTACTAATTTTTATCTCAGAAATATTGAGTCCATTTCTGGAGACCTGCATTGTTTAGGTCCGTTATCTGTTGCTCAGAATGTCGTCCACTAAACAGTTGCAACTATAGTTATGCAGGCTTTCTGTTCCGGCAGTGACTCCGTCCGGCTGCCCTCTTCGCTCTGGGCTATTTGACCCAGGGCAAGGGGAAGGGGGGGGGGGGGGGGGTGTTCCCTTAGGTCACCTGCTTTATAGTGAAAAGCAAGGGAATGCCTCCTCCAAGACAGTATTTCTGAGTCGCTTCCGGGATGGTTTTAAAGTGTAATATTAATGTTTAATTTCATTCATGTCTTATTTTTAAAGTGTAGCTCGGTGTGAAGCATTTGTATATGTCAAGTGTCAAACGGGCTTTAATATACAATACTCGGACACTTTTAAATGATTATAAAGAGTCTCAATTCTCTGGACTACTTTATTTATTGGCTTGCTTTAAAAATAATTAGTATAAGGGTTATACTGGATGTTAATAGAGAACATGAAATTTATTGTGCTCAATTATTAAGGGTAGTGTATCTTTCTAATTTAATATTAAATAAGAAAGATACATGTAAAGCCTAATACTCCTTTTCTCCTTAAGGGGTTACCTCTTTACTATATAATTGAGCTTATTGGATTTTCCTCTATGTCCTAGGCCCTCCAGCCTGTTTACTATTCAGCTAAGTCTGGGTCATTGGTACAGTATAAAAATGTTAAAAAATTTATAGTAATTTATATATTTTTTATACTTACCAATGACCCAGACGGGGATGGCCCTCCCTGAGTTGGGAACTCTTGCCTCCCCGCTGAGTACATAGCGCTGACCAGGCACTGCCAGTAAGAATGATAATTGGCGCCAATTTCGGGACGACTGCGTCACTGCGCATGCGCAGTAGAGGCGTACTATGGAGGTCCTTTAGGACATGATTTCTTTTTGTTTTGGATGCAAATTTTGGGGATTGGGGGGCAAAATTTGTGTTTGGCCCTGGTTTTTGTTGGAGTTAGCACCAGCTAAGTCTGGGTCATTGGTAAGTATAAAAAATATATAAATTACTATAAATTTTTTAACTTTCATAATGTTTTCGTGTACTGTCTACATGCTCATGACATGTGTAGGGTATTCAGTCTTCATTTCAACACAAACTCTTGTGATTTAATGAATGAATATGGCAAATGCAAATGTAAGAAGACATTTGTCTGAAGCAGAAATATGGTGGGCTGTAGGGATGGTGGAGCAAGGGGCTACCCATCGTCAGGTTGGAGAAGCCCTTGGTGTGCACCATACGGTGATCACCAGAGCCTGGGCAAGATTTCAGCAGTATGGCACACCAGTAAGACGGCATGGTGGTAACAGAGACACGGCATTATCTGCAGTTGAAGACCAGTTTTTGATCATTCAGGCCCATAGGAACCGCTTTGCCATAGCAACCCAACTTTGCAGTGACCTTCAGAATGCATCCGGGGTAAATGTTTCGATGCAGACTATCCGGGCAAGGTTGCACGAAGGTGGTCTCCGATCGAGAAGACCGTGTATTTGCATTCCGCTGCCCCAGAACCACCGCCAGGCACGATATGAATGGACCATGAACCACGTTGGATGGACCAGAGAAGATTGGCAACCTGTCCTTTTTACAGATGAGTCAAGGTACTCCCTAGACCACACAGATAGGCATTCTAGGGTATGGAGAAGACCAGGAGGGCGATTCCATGCAGCCAACATTGCTGAGCATGACTGCTATGGTGGAGGGTCAATCATGATCTGTGGCGGCATCAGCTGGGATGGACATACAGAGTCTGCGTACTTGAATGTGGTACATTGACTGCGCAACGATATATTGATGATGTCCATGTCAGATTGTATGCAGGTGCAGTGGGTGATAGATTCATTCTGATGGACGATAATGCCCGTCCTCATGTTGCCCATGCTGTCGAGGAGTACCGACAGAGGGAGGGGATTGAGCGTATGGACTGGCCAGCAAGATCCCCTGACCTCAATCCAATCGAACATGTCTGGAATGAGTTGCAGCCTGCAGTTTCAGCCTGTCCAGTCCAGCTAAGGAGTGTCCAGGAGCTTGGTGCCATGCTGGGAACCCTGGGAAGTGACGCAGTGCCTGTTCACTGTGGTAAACAGGCTCTTTTTTAGTGGTAAAGTAGGACCTTGTCACCAATGCTTGGGAGGTGCAAACCTTCTATAAAATGGGCAACATGGCGTATTAACACTCACCCCTGATCTTGAGTTGATACTCATGTTGTGGTTATGATTAGCCATTGTGCAAAAATATTTGTAACCTTAAACACCAATAAATAAATAAATAAACACCAATAAATAATAAAAATAAATAATATAAACATCTTACATTATAACCTGTTAGCAGATTACACAATATAACATGGTGGCAACCTATAGGAAAAAAGTGTTGTAATACTTTTCTGCTTTGTTTGTTTCTACTATGCAAGACATGTTGTTTACGTCTCAACCAAATTTCTGCCAAAATAAATAGCAATAATTAATGCACTTTGGCAAGATTGCAAGTCAGTTGTTGCTATTTATTTTGTCAGAAATTCTGTTAAGATGCAAATGGCACTCCACTTTCATCATATGTGGAGGCAATGCACAACATTTGAGTTGAGTTTGTTCCAAAAGATTGTCATGTCTGACTGGCAAAACTTGTGGGATAAGGAAGTTAATTTATACTGTGTTGTTTTATTGTTACCTGTACTGCATTCATGTATTTTACAATTGATGTAACCCCCTTGTAACTTAAACAATTGTTCTCATGTCATTTCCAGGCTTGAATACAAAGTAATTGTTTCTCCAAATTATGTCCTTCAGACAGGAACCGACTTTTGCACGAATTCATCTCTTTCTTCTACAGATTCTTTTTGATTAGTTTCTGAACCACAGAATAAAATGAGCATTTTGTCATATTGATTTGCACAACATTTTTCAAAATTCTACCCCTGGTTGGATAATACTGTTTGGGAGATCAAGTTTGAAAGGCATGGAAGTAAAAAAGGAGTCGCTCAGTTTTTCATATTATAAATGCCAGTGGTCAAATGTTGCAGAGTAGACGTGTTCTTGTAAAGTTTTAATGACCTGGACATTTTTTTTTTCACCCTGTCACACTTTTCAGACACTTATTCATGAAATTTCAAGTTAGGTCTTTGATGACTTTATGTATGCCTGGAACTAATTAGAGCTGAAACGGTTAACCAATTAATCGATTAATCAATGATCAACATCTTGATCGATCCAAAAAGTAATTGTTCGATTAACCATTTTTTTGAACTACTGTATTATATGGGTCAACAAAGGAACAAACTACCTCCAAAACGGGCAAGCATTGTCACACTGACTCACATCAATTATATGAGACGGAGTAAAGCATGCAAGTTACTTGCTGACATACTTGTTTACTTGCATGATCATCATACTGTATCAGTAGTTGGAAATGGTCATTCTTAACCCTTTACCCATTTTGGGTAGCAGACGATACTTGTAAAATAAATTCATGAATTACTAAAAAAAATTTCAACTTTTGTCTCAAAAACATAGCTTATGACCCCTCATTGGAATGAGCTCAACGAGCTCTTTCCAATGAGGGGTCCTTAGCTACGTTTTTGAGACAAAAATTGAAAACATAATAAATTTGAATGGAGATTTTTGTATTTCGGCCTAGTCGGTTTTGTTTGTTATGTTGGGTAAAGAGTTCATGCTGTAAATCATCAACGGTATGGCAGTTATTCAGATCTCTATTTGGACAAGTGATTAATCGGTTAACCAAGACTAATCTACGTGATTAATCGATCAAGAAAACCCATTAACCATTCAGCTCTAGAACTAACCTGCAAACTATCTTTCAGATTACATTAGTTGAAAAATACTCAAATGAAATACAGGTTAGGCTCCACAAAGTAGATCTTCTGTTTCTCAGGCCAGTGTTTTGTAAAATTGCCTTTGGGTGGGCATTTGATTTTATATTTTATTTTTGTAATTATTTCTTTGCCATCAAAAGTTCATGTTCTTGGTCTGTTTTATGTTTTAGGCCTCACAATCTACAGAATAGCATGGGTGGTGGTGTATTTCGTTCCTTGAGTACAAGAAGATCTTGCAATGCTAAAGCATTACAAATTCTTGTTGCACTCAAGGACAAATTTATCTCTTTTATTGACTTGGGTAAAATATCAGACATAAATCATTTAATTTTTATTTTTTAAGTTTACATTGATTATAAACAGAGAGCATGTGGCAGCCAAAAGGACCTTGTGGGAGAGCCTGAGAAACGGATTTTTAACTTTTTTTAATAATTACAAAAATAAAAAAATAAAATAAAAAAAAACACCCAACCACATGGAATTTTACAAAAAATGGCCCGAGAAACAAGATCTACTTTGTGTGGCCTTTTACAATTCTTTTAAAATCACTTCTCCAAATGCTTCCATGTTTGATATATATCAGACGTTTGTAAAGATGATTTACAAGTTTGTTCAAATCGAGTCTGTGGCATCGAATTTAGGGGTGTCACAAGGGCCAAGCTTTTTAAGTCTGTGAGTAATGGGGAAATTATTGACAAATTTTCTTCTTCCAAATCAATGCTCCAAATGCTGTTTGATATATAACATCTTTGAGAGGATGAATTATCACACAATCGCCATCAGATAGCTCATTATGGAACATGTCGTTCACAGGTCTGAAATTTTCAAAATTTTGCGAAACCAATTTTCGTTCACCTGGTCTGAGCTTTGGCTTTGGTAACCTATCATTCTTTCCCCTGTGCCTGATTCAGGTAACCATTAGGTAAACTAAATATTCTTGTATCACAACTATACTGTTGTATCATACATGTAGCCAAGTTCTTGCTTCTATGGGCAGTATCCCAATGATTAAAGATGAATCCTTAAGAACAATAATAAAGCTGTATTGCTGCAATACAGATGGAAATTAGTTGCAATTATAGCCCAATCTTGGCATAGCCTAGCATGTTGCAGAAGAGTATGGCATCCATAATCAATATTCATGGTAGAGACATAAATTATTGCCATTTCCTGATTTTGTACCTATCTTACATTTTAAGATGATCAACAGTGTAAAATGATGTTGAGCATCAACCAATCATCAGCACAGGTGTTTGCATCTGCCTGAAGTATAGCTGCTCTGTTGGCCAATAATTGGCCAACAGAGCAGCTATATTTCAGGTGGATGCAAACACCTGTGCAGCTGATGACTTGTTGATGCTCAACATCGTTCCACCATTCATTTGTACAAGATCAATCAACTTGGCGAAAATTTGGCACTACCCAACAACAATTTGGCACAACCCATTTTCCGGTCTGGTGTTTTATATTTTAGGTAACCTCCACGCAACCCAAACGGCCATTCACCTCAAATCGACAGGCCTGGGTCAGAACATGTCAGAGGTCAATGCTGACATGATAATGTGAGTGAGTTGATTTTGAGAGGAGAATTAATTAATCTTCTCTTATCTTTCGTTTACTGTTTACCTTATAAAAGCAGCAGATAACATTTCCTGAATAAATAAATAATTACATTTTTTTTGTCTCAAAAACAAGCTTTTGTCCCCTCATTGGAATGAGCTTGAAAAGCAAGTTCCAGTGAGGGATCATAAGCTATGACTGAGGCAAAAATTGAAAAAAAATAATAAAATTTGGCTGGCAATATTTGTGAACTGCACTGGCCAATTTTAGCCGTTATGTTAGCTAAAAGGTTAAATCACACATTTTGTAATAAAAAGAATCAGAAATTCGTCAGGATTTTACTTGAAATGTTTGAACCTTGTTCACTAAAATAGATCTGAGTTTAGTAAACACGGTACAGAAATTTCATAGGAAATCATGACTCATTAGAGATCCTCTGTGTATAAATTTGTTTACATCAAGCCCCCTCCGTGGGAACCCCAGGAAGTGAGGCAGTACTTATTTACTGTGGTAAAAACAGTTCTGCTTTACCTTGTAAAATGGGTCCCAAAAATGCTGCCTGGGGTGGAAGTCCCCTAAAGTGGGCAGTATATGTATAAACGATAGGCTAAACTGGACTCAGTATCTTTGTTGCAGTCCTGGTATAGCCATAGATTTTTGTTAACTTTTACTTTCTGGCAATTATCTAAGTGTTAAAGGCTGTGTCGGAACCCATTGGCAACAGTTATGAAGATGCAAATCTCATTTTGGCACATTTCTCCACCCGTAACAGTGAATTATAAGTCTTAAATGGCCCTGGCTCAGACAGGGATCAGTTCAAACACGTCCCCGTGCCATTTTGCACCAGCCAAAAAAATTTGACAATGCTCTTTATCTCTATTCCTCCAGAATGCCTTGAGGTATTGAGTTCGGACTTGATGCATTGTGTACGCTTATACAAGCGGAAGATACAATGCAAAAATGAAGTAGGTCAGACTTCCGGTTTGGAATATACTGTGGGTTGAAGATTTTGACTTCAGCATTTTATGGTCTTCACATGAAGTGTTTGTAATCGCTACTCCTCCTGAATGGCTACACCTATCGAGTTTGGAGTTTGTCCATTGCATGTGCCTACATGTCCAGTCTAATCACTCCAAAAATGGTAGGGGCCCGACTTCCAGTTCAGGAGATCAGTAGGGGTCGAAAATATGATGCCATTTGAGGAAATTGCTTTCTATTGCTTCTTCTCCAGAACAGCTTGAGATGTTGAGTTCTGACTTGATGCGTTAATGTAAGTCAAAACGAGAGGTAAATACACTGCAAAAATGCTGAGGCTCAGACTTCCGGTTTGGGAGATACTGTGTGTTGAAAAAATTGACCTTAGCACATAATGCATTTCATATAACGCGCTTGTTATTGCTTCTGCTCTGGAACGTCTTACCTATCGAGTTCAGACTTTTTTGTTATCGCTTCTACTCCAGAATGGCTTGTGGTATTGAGTTTGGATTTAATGCATTATGTGCGCCTATTCGAGAGGTAGATACGATGTAAAAATGGTGTTGGTCAGACTTCCGGCACGGGAGATACTATGGGTGAAAAATTTGACCTAAACATATAATGCTCTTTACAAGAAGTGTTTGTTATTGCTACTCCTCCGGAAAGGTCACCTATTGTGTTCAGAGTTTTTTCCTTGCATGCGCCTAAATGTCTTGTATATTAATTCCAAAAATGGTAGGTGTCCGACTTCCGGTTCAAGAGATCGGTTGAGGTCGGATTGAGGTGTTGAGTTCAGACTTTTTAATATTATGTTTGCTTATGTGTGGGGTATATAACGGTCATATTGAACACAGAGGTGAAGAAAAATATGTGTGAGAATGGAGTGAAAAGGGTATGGGGTGGTGTATTATGAGGATATAAATAGATTTAGGCAATATGTGCATCGAATTAATGTAATATTTGAGAATTATTACATTATTAAGAGAAATATTACAATGATCTGTGTTGCAATTCTCAATTAGCAATTACATGCTTCATTCACACAATGATGTAGTCTATTAATTACCAGGCTACCTAATAAATACCTAAGGGCAGTTTTTTGCAATGACTTGGTCTCTATATCTTGCATTTACTCTATTAAATCAACGATTATATCATCTTGACTGCTTCAAAGGACTAAATTATATTTCTGCACATATATTTAAACCCTTTAAATGACAATTTGCAGAACTCTAGACCTGAATGTTACTTCTTGTCTTGTTTGAAACCATGCCGGCACCTGCTGATTGCTCCTCCATTACCAAAGTCCCCATCCCACTCTCCCAACACAGAACTGGTGATTGGTTGAGAGAACAATGAAATTGGTTGAGAGAATATCAAACTGGTCACTAGTTGAGAGAACACAGAACTGGTCATTGTGCTTGTGAATAGATGGTGATCGTTTAAGAAATTGAGATGATAATTAGAGAGGTAGATGTTAGAGTTTCCTTGCCTCCCTTACCCCATGGGTTTAGAGAGTTGTGAGTCCTATCCCTGCCTGCAGGTGTTTTGGTGGGCTCTGCGTAATTGGATGTTTTCAGACATTCCTGTAGTAGCACCTACAGTTGTATTTTGATAGAGTTGTCTGGTGGTGTCAGATATGCGCTCCATGCCCCTATCTGTAAGTTGCTGTAGCAGAGGATGTGTAGAGGCTCACAGTTCATCCAGCCCATTGAGTATTAGGCTTTGATTGTCAGGTGTATGCCTCATCCGTAGGTTACTGTAGTAGATGTGTAGGTGTTCACAGTTCCAGTCCAGCCTGTCTGGTATTGGGCTTTGATGGAACTACGTGAGTCGTTAAGAGTGTTTGTGTTACAATAGATCCCCTATATGTGGTGACAAGAATTCCAGCATGCTCCCTTGTGCTTGGTATTCAGACCAGTCCACAACAGGTTACATTGGCACTAACATGTTGAATACTACTTTTTATCAAGTTCAGTCTTTTTGCATTATATTTGCCTGTACGTGGGGTAAATAATATTAACAAACGGTAGGGGGTCAGACGTCTCATTCGGGAGATTCTCCTAATGCACATGCTCATATTGGAAAACATGGAAGTATCGAAATGGCAGTGCAGTTTCAGTTGCATTCTAGTTCATAATAATATTATTTCAGATTTGCATAACAGCAGTATCTATTCTTATGAATGGAATTATTTAAATTTTTACAGACCCATCCACTCACATATAGGATGATTGAGCAAGAACTTCTGCCTGGAATCCAGACAGAACTTCTTGCTCAGTCGGCCCTTATAAGGGTAGAGGAGTTTGTAAAAAAACAAACACAGGTTCAACAGCTGTTTATTGGCATTTATTGGCTTGAATGTATTTCATGGAGAGCACACACCATTTACAAGGCATTCAGAGGATGTTTGCAATAAAAAAAAACCCCAAGCCTTCCCTACCTTGTGTCATATTTAGGGGTGTCATCATCTTCTCAGGTTTTAACACTGTAGGTATGGCTGTAAAAAAAAAATCTTTCAATATAATACCATCATCAATGAAAATCGTCCTCAACCCCCCCCCCCCCCCCCCCCCTTTTTTTTTTCTTTACTAATCACTTTCTGTCCATCGTCCGTCCGTCCATCGTAAACTTTACATTATCGACTTCTCCTCACAAACTACTGGACCAAATTCAACAAAATTTGCTGTGCATGTTCCATATCAAGTTTGTTCAAATAAAGTTGCCACAGCCACAGGGGGCATAACTCTGATAGCACCCATGAACTTCTTTCCAAAATAAAAAAATCTTCTTCTTCAGATCCACCAGGCAGAATTCTTTCATATTTGGTATACAGCATCTCTAGGGGAGTCAGATTCAAGTTGGTTCAAATCGAGTCCCTGGGTTCATATTTGGGCTCCCTATGGGAGCCCGAATTTTAACTTAGTGCAATATGAGGATTATTCTTTAAAAATCTTCTTCAGATCCACCAGGCAGAATTCTTTCATATTTGGTATACAACATCTCTAGGGGGATCAGATTCAGGTTTGTTCAAATCGAGTCCCTGGGTTCATATTTGGGCCCCTTATGGGAGCCCGAATTTTAACTTAGTGCAAAATGAGGATTATTCTTTAAAAATCTTCTTCTTCAGATCCACCAGGCAGAATTCTTTCATATTTGGTTTACAACATCTCTAGGGGGGGGGGGGGGGTGTCAGATTCAAGTTTGTTCAAATCAAGTCCCTGGGTTCATATTTGGGCTCCCTTTGGGAGCCCGAATTTTAACTTAGTGCAGTATGAGGATTATTCTTTAAGAATCTTCTTCTTCAGATCCACCAGGCAGAATTCTTTCATATTTGGTATACAACATCTCTAGGGGTGTCAGATTCAAGTTTGTTCAAATCGAGACCCTGGGTTCATATTTGGGCTCACTATAAAAGCTCGATTTCGAACTTAGTGCATTTCATGCAAATTTCTTCAAAAATCTTCTTCTCCAGATCCAGCAGGCAGGATCTTTTGATATTGGGGATGCAACATTGTGGGGTGGATCTGATTCAAGTGTGATGCACTTGTTCCATTGAGGGGTCATAACCTATATTTTCAAAGCAAAAAATGAAAATATTTAAAAGATATAAGTATAGCGCTGCTGGCCAGTTTTTGCTGTTACGTTAGGTAAAGGGTTAATTGTTCCCCCCCCCCCCCCCCCCTGGGACCAGTAAGTTTGTGACCAGTGACAAGTCTTGACCTCTTTCCCGAGCCACAACTTAGCCGGTGAGAAAAACTTTTTTCTGGATCAAAATCTTCTTACTCGGGACCATTTTCTGAAATTCTCATGAGACTGCTTAACTTATTTTGTTTCATTGATAATCTGTTCTGGTTTTTGAGTCTATTCATCAAACTAAAACCTTGTTTACATTCTGCAGATGTGGGAGAAATGGTCAACATTATGTTGATTATGGGAATAATGGCTTTTATATGTTCGATTTCGACGTTGTTTGGACACAAGACATCCTCATACACTTCAATCAACTTCACCTTCTTCATGGACCTTAAACTGTTGCTTCTCCTCAAAATATAGAGTTTGAAATCAAGCCGCTGATCAACAGTGTTTTCCTTCTCTTCTTCATCTAATACTGAAGAAAAAATTTCTGCTAATCTCTCGAACTGATCTTCGCCAAACTTTCTGAACTCACGGGTATCTTTTGGGGGCCAACTAGTATTAAAATCAAATATCCAGAACAAGGAGTGTGGCTCTCCTTCGAAGTATTTCAGAAACCTTTCATGAAGAAAGTGAATTGTATCATCAAGAAGTTACTCAATGTTCATGTTCATTTTCTCAGAACTGTCATGTGCCCTGGTTTTCCCCCTATTTGTTACAGCTACACCTTTAAACTGGGCTTCCTTGTTAAGGTCCTTCAAAAAGCTACTTAAATGTTTTCCCCGCCTATCTTTCATCCTTAGTAAGTTTTCCTTTAACTCACATATTCTTCTCCCCACTTCTGAAATTAAACATTTCTTGTCCTGGAATAATTTGGACACAAATTTAAGAAGTTGTGTCCAGTCAATCATAAAATGGAGAAACACAAGGAATCTCTCAGTGCGCATTTCATCCAAGGAAGCCCTTTGCTTTATTCCCATCATCACTGCCGTGACAGGCTATTTCTCCCAAGTGAATTGTTGTTATTTCAAAGTTCTGCAGGAGAGCTTCGAGAGCTCTTGTCTGACTAGCTACTCATCTTATTTGCTGTACCCCTCCAAAATGCCTCAACTCAGAATCAAGGGAATCTGCTATTTCGAGAAGTTGTCTTCTTTTTTTTTGGTGAATTATAATAAAACTTGAATATGCCTTTCAAGGTCTCTTCAAACTTTTTCAAGTGATCACACCTCTTCTTTGAATCACATACTGCTAGCTCAAGGTTATGGGCTATGCAGTGAACCACTGTTAAATATGAATCACATGGTGTCACCAAGTGCTCATTCAGTGTATTGATGATTAGTTTCACAGCACCACCCTTATTCCCCATATTAACCGAGGCCCCATCCATATTAATTCCAATAATTTTCTTGGCTACACACTCACTGAGTTGCAAATTTACTGTCTCAAGGGCTTTAGAAACACCATTTTTCACTCCCACAGCATCCCCGTGCACCAAGTCAACAATATCTGCTAAATGTGTATTCAGTGTTTCATCAGCACCAACATATCTCACGTAAACGATTTCCTGTTCAGCAATTGATTTATCAGTGGAACCGTCGCTCAGTATGCTTAGAAACCTTGCAGCTTTCAGTTGTGCAGTCGTATCATTTGAGAGGGTGGCAGAAACACTTTCAATAAACATTTTACACCCCTGCCTATTTCTGTAGTTATGCCCCATATTAACACTATTTTTCTCTTGCAAAGCACATAAAGGGGGGAATCTTGTAAAGGGTTCTCCTTCTAGAGCAACAAAATACGCTGTATTAAAAAGCTTCTTGAAAGTATCATGTTCTTTTTGGTTCATTTTCCCAACAGCTTTTGCGAGGGCCGTATTTTTAGCTCACCAAAGGGAGTTAAACTTTACATTATCGACTACTCCTCACAAACTACTGGATCAAATTGAACCAAATTTTGTGTGCATGTTTCCCATCATATGTCAATTCAAACTTGTACAAATAAACTTGCCGCACCCACAGGAGGCACCACAAGGGGCATAACTCTGATAGCACCTATGAATTTCTTTCCAAAATTCAAAAAAATCTTCTTCAGATCCACCAGGCAGAATTCTTTCCTATTTGGTATCATTTGGTAATCATCTCTAGGGATGGCAGATTCAAGTTTGTTCAAATCGGCCCCCTGGATTCACATTTGGGCTCACTATAGAAGCCTGAATTTGAAGTGCATTTCAGGCAAGTTTCTTAAAAAATCTTCTCAAGATCCAGCAGGCAGAATCTTTTGATATTTGGTATGCAGCATTGTGGGGTGGATCTGATTCAAGTTTGTTCAAATTGGCCCCCTTTATTCACATTTGGGCTCAGTATAGAAGCCCGAATTTGAACTTAGTACATTTCAGGCAAATTTGTTAAAAAATCTTCTTCTCCAGATCCAGCAGGCAGAATCTTTTGGTATTTGGTATGCCACATTGTGGGGTGGATCTGATTCAAGTTTGTTCAAATCGGCTCCCTGGATTCATATTTGGGCTCACTATAGAAACTTGAATTCGAACTTGGTGCATTTCAGGCAAATTTCTTTAAAAATCTTCTTCTCCAGATCCAGCAGGCAGTATATTTTGATATTTGGTATGCAACATTGTGGGGTGGATCTGATTCAAGTTTGTCCAAATCGGCCCCCTGGATTCACATTTGGGCTCACTATAGAAGCTCGAATTCGAACTTAGTGCATTTCAGGCAAATTTCTTCAAAAATCTTATTCTCCAGATGCAGCAGGCAGAATCTTTTGATTGGTATGCAACATTGTGGGGTATATCTGATTCAAGTTTGTTCAAATCGGCCCCCTGGGTTCTTATTTGGGCTTAGTATAGGAGCCCAAATTTGAACTTCGTGCATTTCAGGCAAATTTCTTTAAAAATCTTCTTCTCAAGATTCAGCAGGCAGAATCTTTTGATATTGGGTATGCAGTATGCTTAGGGGGGTGAGATCTAAGTTTGTTCAAGCCAAGTCCCTGGGTTCATATTTGGGCTCACTGTGGTTGCGGCATGTTGTGCTGGTGTGGTAGTTTGACCGCAGAAATCTTTTCTCTAATTTTATTTCTACTATACCTACCCCACCAACACAAATTATATCCCTCCCTGTGAAAATATTGCTATGTATATACAATATTTTATTTTGAACAGCCTTCCCATTCCACACATATAGTTAAGTGCATATTCAATTCCCAAAATAAGGAATTGAAGCTTTAAGCACATTTAGGGTGGGATATGGTGGGATATGGACAAAGGGTTGCACTCCAGTAGAAAGGAAGAAGGGGACATCGGGCTGTGTGCCAAGCATTTATCCCCAATCGATCCGGTTTGGGCCATTCTTTTTCCATTTTTTCATTTTTTTCAAGGCTTATACTTAAAAAAATGCTCAAATTGCTATTTTTTTTTAAGAATAGAGACTAATAAGGAGCAAAGCCACATCTGCCTGAGTAATTTTCAAATTTAGCAGTTGAAAAAAATCTATTTTTCAAAAAGTTTCATCAACTGCATATCATGTGACCCCTCATTGGAACGAGCTCATCGAGCTCGTTCCAGTGAGGGGGTCACATACTATGGCTTAGTCAAAATATTTTTTAAAATTTAAAAAACAGCGATTCAAATAATAAATTTTGATATCTTGTGTGTTGAGTAAAGGGTTAAGAGATATCCAAATAAGTGGGCTTCACTGTACTTGTATGTTTATTTGAAATTCATTACACTGTGTTGATATTACAGGATTATATAGCAGCCTTAGCAGATACAATGTTGAAATGTGAAGATGAAGACTTTAGTATAGAATGTCTGGGAATACTTGGCAACCTAACCATTCCAGATCTAGATTATGAACTCATCCTTTCAGAGTATCAGTTAGTTCCATGGATTAAAGATAAAATCCAACCAGGTACAGTACAACCCATTTAACTCTTGTCCTAACGAATCTGCCTCATCTGCAGAAGTAATTTACAAATTAAGCAGTTGAAAAAAATTTTATTCAAGTTATCAGCTCGTTTCAATCAGGTGCCACATGCATGTGTTTTACGAACCATGTTCAGTTCAATAGTGGATCACTTGTCTCCTGTTTACTCATCAAAAGCTCTGCAGATCTCCTGGCACTTTTGCATTTATTTAGAGATTATCATGGATATTGTAGTAATATACGGTGGTGAAATTGTTAGGCAATGCTTCAACCTGTCAACCAGTCAATCCTTCAGTTATAATCATTATGTTAATGATTAACTGTCTGTAACTAGGGAACAGAGAGTATGTGCTGGGATGTTGAATTCTGATCTAAAATGTTGTTAGGATGTAGGTTAGAATATTTTGTATTGGACAGCAATTCAGACAGCAAAAGAAATGCAGAATATAACTTATGCAAATCTTGCACATACAAGCCAGAAAATATTCAGACTGTCATTTGCAAAATGAGGTCCCCAGAGGGTAAATGTAGTGATGCTACCCTGCACAGCAGGGTAGTATCACTACATTTACCGTCTGTGAACCTCAGTCTGAATCAAGGTCCCAAAACTAAACAGAAAGAGATACCCAGAGGATAAATTGACCCACTGTACAGGATAGCATCATTAAATTCACCCTCTGGGGACCTCATTCTGCAAATGTCAGGCTGCTTATTTTCAGCCCTGTGCACAAAATACACAGCCCTTATGATACTCTTTTCCCATGGTCTGAAAATTTTAAATTTTAATTTTTTTCTTGCCTTTAGTGAGCACGAATTGAGAGGCTTTCCATTTTCTTTTCACACACAAAGAAAATATAGAAAGTGTGTAATCATAGAAATAAACTCATTTTATTTTCAAAGTAAAACCGTTTTACATCTTTTGTTTTACTCTTCAGACTTCACTTTCTGAGTCCCTTCCATGTTAATATTAAAGCCCAGTCTCTGATTTGCCCAATTTTGAAATAATATTGGAAGAAAGTCTCGTCAAGGTGATAAAAACGTCCAATGGGGGAGATTCAATTTCAATGAGGGATTGCCTGAAAATCAAAACATTTTTTTTTAGTCCAATGCAAAAGATTTGCACACTTCGGTCATTATAAGTGAGTGGTTAAGTGATAATGAACTCTTTATTGCAGTGCGCAAAATGTAATAAAATGACTCTGACTGACCATTCAAGTGAGTTGGAGATGGCTAACCGAGCGTTCGGCTATGTGAGCTTTTCTCATCACTTGGCGTCTGTCGACATCTGGTGTCTGTAAACTTTTCACATTTTTATCTTCTTCTCTGTAACTGCTGAGCCGGTGTGAACCAAACTTGTCAGGGGAGGTCCTCTACAAACGATCCTCATTTTGTTCCTGTGGGTTGAAAAACATGGGCACCAGAGGCATTCTTTGATTCTGATTGGTGGATTTTCAAAAATCATCTCCTCTGAAACTGCCAGGCCAAATGTTTTGATACTTAACATAAATGATGACTGGGACCCCTTCTACCAACGATCCTCATTTAATGTTGATTGGGTTACAAACATGGCCGTAATTGCAGCTTACAGTTGTTATAGAAACCCTACAGGAAATCACATTTTCATCTTCTTCTCTGGAACAACTGAGCCGATGTGAACCAAACTTGGCAGGGATGGTCTTTGGGAGGTCCTCTACAAACGATCCTCATTTTGTTCCTGTGGGTTGAAAAACATGGCCGCCAGAGGCATTCTTTGATTCTGATTGGTGGATTTTCAAAAATCATCTCCTCGGAAACTGCCAGGCCAAATGTTTTGATACTTCACATAAATGATGACTGGGACCCATTCTACGTACAGTCCTCATTTAATGTTGATCGGGTTGTAAACATGGTCACAATTGCAGCTTATAGTTACTATAGAAACCCTATGGGAAATCACATTTTCATCTTCTCTGGAACTACTGAGCTGACATGAAAACAAACCTGGCAGGGAAAGTCTATGGGAGGTCCTCGACAAACAATCCTCATTTTGTTCCCATGAGTTTGAAAACATGGCCGCCAGAGGCATTTTTTGATTCTGATTGGTGGATTTTGAAAAATCTTTTCCTCTGAAACCACCGGGCCAAATGTTTTTAAACTTTGCGTGGTTGATGACTGGGACCCTCCCCCCCCCCCCCCCCTACCAACGATCCTCATTTAATGTTAATTAGGTTGTAAATGTGGCCACAATTGCCAGACCTTTAGATCAGTCTAATTTGGGCACAATGGCTCCATCATTAAGAACATGATCATATAGAATTTGACAAAGAAAAGCTATCGGTGTCGACAGTGTCGTATACGACACTGTCGACGTCGATTGCTTTTCTGTGGCAAACTCTGTGGGTTTTTTAACTCTACCAGTTAGGTGACCCAGACTTTAGCATTCAAGATGCAACTTTAGGCTAACCGGTCATCTGTTCGCATAGATTTAAATTTGCGTAACCACCACGCAAACGAAATGAGCATTCTCATAAAATTTTACTCACCGTTATCGCCAGAAAAAGCTTTTAACCATTCCACTCCAAGTTATTTGATTAATTATGTTAGTACTAGTGGTATATGAGAATGGGCTTATTTTATTGAAGGCTTTTCTATTATTACAGGGGCAGCAGAAGATGATTGGGTATTAGAAGTCATCATTTTAGTGGGTACAGTTTGCAGTGATAATGCATGTGCAAAAATGCTGGCTGAAGCGAATATTATACAAAGCCTTATTGAATTATTAAATGGTGAGTATAAAGGAATTTTATGAATTGCTTGCTCAATATAGCAAAACTTTTAGCCCAAAATATTCAAATAACTTGAAATTCCTTTGTCCAGAATCTGTTGAACATACGTGTGCCAAGCATGCAAATACTGTTTTCCAAACCCCATGTTTCACCAGGCTTGGTACATATCTCTCTGTTTCCACAGGTGACTCACTTTATGCCTCACTGATTTCAGTATTTCCTAATGTTTATGAATGTAATGCAGTTAAAATTCTATTTATGAATGAATTTTTTATTGGTTAGTTTCTGAATACAAAACGATCGAGTATTATTACCAAAAGTGAATATTCATCTTGGGGGTGGGGGGGGGGGGGGGAGGGGAGCAAATGATCAACTAGGATTTTCCCATCAATGAGGGTAGCTTGAAATCAAACAGAAAAGTAAATGGCATTTTGGACTAGATTTTCGAAGACAATGATGTTTCTGAAGAAAAATATCGATGTTAGGGATGATGATAAACTTCTTCGAAAAAAACTCTTAAAAGAAGACTATTGCCTTCATGTGCAAGTCTGGAAATAAGCAGACTGTCATCTGCAGAATGAGGTCCCTAGAGGGTGAATGTGGTGATACTAAATTTACCCTCTGCAAACCTCAGTCTGAATCAAGGTCTCAAGCCTAAACAGACAGAGGTACCCAGGGGATAAATTGACCCACTGTATGGGATAAATATAAGAATACAAAATAGATTCACCCCATCTGCTGTAAATTATACACTTCAGGATGATGCCAATCAGGAGTTCAGTTTTGAAAGGTTAACCCTTTACCCAATGTAATGGTCAACTGGCCAGCACCATTCTCAAAAATCGCCAATTAATTTTCATTATTTTTTCATTTTTTGTCTCAAAAACATAGGCTATGACCCCCTCATTGGAACGAGCTCCTCGAGCTCATTCCATTGAGGGGTCATAACCTATGTTTTTGAGACAAAAAATAAAAAAATTAGTTATTCAAGAATTTTGTTTGCAAGTGTTGTCTGCTTTTCATGTTAGGTAAAGGGCTAAATACCTGAGTGGAAACCATGGCAATGGGGATGGTGTAATGGCTGGAATTTCCAGCACCATAAGGTTTAAAAACAAGATGTCCTCTTTTTATGACCCTGCGACGAATAGTCAGGGGCATATTGTTTTACCCCATCTGTCCACCTTCTGTCCACTATCTGTCCTTCTAACTCCTCTCACAGTTTTCCAGCTAGGACTTTTTTAATTCACAACATGTTTGTACATATACCAGAGGTGTGTACATTGTCAGGATTTTGATTTGCTTCAATATTTCACAGAATTACAGGTTGTTGAACTTCGTCAATTTTTTGTAGAATTTCACCTGTATGGTACATGGTTTGTCCGGCCAACTCCTCTCACAGTTTTCAATCTAGGACCTGTTTATTTTACAGAGTATTTATACATATACCAAAGGTGTGCATATTGCCAGGAATTTGATTATGGTAAATTTTTCACAAAATTATGGGTTGTTGAACATGTAAATTTTTAATACAGGGTACTTGATTTGTAAATCAAAGTACATAGTACAACTCGCAGGGGGAGGGTGGGGGCATCATATATGTCTTACAGACACAGCACATGTACAAGTAACAAATCACAGTTTGCTCAACCTCCTCATTCCATGTGCTGTGCAGTGGCATGCATCAGTCTAGTTTTTAAATAATCCAAGCTCAAATAACTATCAGACAAGATATAATGAATTAACCCTTTTCAAACGAACCAAACAGATCTGGTCAGTAGTGGCATAAGTTTGAGAGGTGTTGATATGTTTATCATTCATTCTCTGTCCTACCCTCGACTCTGCCACTGGTTAGAAACCTTCAGAATTCTCAGTTATATCTCCGTTATATCTTCCAGTCTATTCTTACTCCCTGTGTCGAGTTTTCAACGCACAAATTGGTAGGAGTGGGAGTTGTACATTTGGAGATTTTGTGGCAATTTGTCCCATTCGTGTTATCATTTGACTGGAGAAATATAATAGTCAACAAAAAAATTGTTGGAATGAAATATTTTTGGTTTATGGAAAAAACATTCAGAAAATGTGTGGGTTTATGTACACATAGTGTGACTTTCAAGAGAAGGTTTAAAAATAAACCTGGTGTATAAATTAACCCTTTACCCAACATAACAGCCGAAAACCGGCCAGCGCTATTCACAAAAATCACCAATCAATTTTCATTATTTTTGTTCATTTTTTTGTCTCAAAAACATAGGTTATGACCCCTCGTTGGAACAAGCTCATTGAGCTTGTTCCAATGAGGGGTCATAACCTATGTTTTTGAGACAAAAAATGAAAGAAAGTAGTTATTCAAGATTTTTTTTTACAAGTGTCGTCTGCTTTTCATGTTAGTAAAAGGGTTAATGTATTTTCAATATAAACTTAAAATTTAATCAGTCTGGAAAGGATTAATACTTAATAGTAGTAAACATGTCCCCCTCCCCCCCCCACCCCCCACCCCCCACCCTCCACCCCACCAGTGTGTCTTTTTGAGAATTTCTGTTTGCTTTTTTTCTTACTCTTTTATTTTCCATTTCAGCAAAACAAGAAGATGATGAGATGGTTTGTCAGATTGTATATGTATTTTATCAGATGATATTTCATCAGTCTACAAGGGAAGTTATTATCAAAGATACTCGTATCCTTTTAATCAATGCTTGAATACGTGGTATGTTGTTCACAGCCCCATAACTATGTAACTTACATTGGGAATAGAAGTGTATTCCAAATGCACTGTTTTATGATTGTGTAGTTACTCTAGTTGGTGTACTTCATTTAGCATGAGGGTTTGTACAGGTCCTGGAAAATGCTTAAAACTCAAAATTGAGATTCTATGACCTTGAAAGTGCTTAAAATTTGAACATTTTGGAAAAGCCCATTGAAAGTTCCTGAACAATATTTCTTGGCCCATTTTACACACTAAATGACTTGACATTGTTTCTCGGAAAGCTCAAAGAACTTCCCAAGAAACGATGTTAGGATTTGAAGCAGGCCTGAAGCTGGTGTGTGTGCAGGTCTCCATCAGATATTTCTATTGTTAACCCTTTGAACTCTAGTGGTATTTTCATGCCAGTTGAATGGCAGCAATTAGAAGAGTCCATATTAATTATTTGGGGTAGACCAATCAATATTTTCAACATGCAGCCTCGGGGCTGCATGTTGAAAATATTGATTGGTCTACCACACACATTTATTGAACAGCCATCCTATATAATGTTGTTATGACATATCATGTTACTGGTCGGAAAAATGGCCGCTAGGGTTCAAAGGGTTAATCAGAAAAATGCTGGTCGCTCAAATGCCAACATTTTCTCTGAAAGAGACTAATTTAGAAAAAATATTGACCATTTAACAAAACCACAATTTTCATTATGCAAAAATAGAAGTTTGTATCTATTTTGCCCCCAACTTGAAAAGTCAAAAGGAGTATCTAGTGGAGACCTCCATCAGTCTGTTCATCCATCCATATGTCCATCCACCTGTCTGTCCGTCCGTACCAAAATTTTCCATTGTGGCTCAGCCACTGCTTCTCCGATTTGAATGATATTTGATGTTATGATCAAACATCACGGGAACGATACCTGTGTAGCATGAGTTTCTTCCACACATTTTTTCCAGTGTTATGGCCCTTTTTCACTCTTTTGACTTGGAACATTTTTTTGTGTGTTGGAGGCATTGGTACGCACTTTGCATTGCCCTTTTTATACACCCATTTTGAAAAAAACGGTTGTATTATGGTATACTGCTGTCCGTCCATCCATCTGTCCACACGTCGTACAATAACTCGAAAAAGCTTCGAGCAATTTTTGTGATTTTTTGGTGGAAAGTATATGTTGATGGAAGGAAGCTCCCTTTTGATTTGTGTCGCTGTCCGATTTGTCATTCCAGAGTTATGGGACTTGAGTTGTCAAAATATAAGCAATTTTCCACATGTCGGACAATAACTTGAAAATGCTTTGAGCAATTTTCATGATTTTTTGGTGGCAAGTATATGTTGATGGAAGGAATCTCCCTTTCTATTCGTGTCGCCGTCTGTTGTCATTCCAGAGTTATGGGACTTTATTCGTCAAAATATAAGCAACTTTCCACATGTCGAACAATAAGTTGAAAATGCTTAGAGCAATTTTCATGATTTTTTGGTTGCAAGAAAATGTTGATAGAAGGAATCTCCCTTTTGATTTGTGTCCCTGTCCAATTTATCATTCCAGAGTTATGGGACTTTATTCGTCAAAATATAGGCAATATTTTTATACTGTACCAATGACCCAGACATAGCTGGTGCTAACTCTTAAAATATAGGGCCAAACACAAATTTTGCCCCCCAATCCCCAAAATTTGCATCTAAAACCAAAGAAAACATGTCCTGAAAGGCCCTCCACACTTCGCCCCTACTGCGCATGCGCAGTGTCAAGGACGTTCCGAAATTGGCGCCATTAATCATTCTAAGTTTGGCCCTTCATCAGTTAACATCTGACTGATCTTTGTGCTTATAAATCTCAGTTTAAATGATGCCAGACACATAAATATTAGTGAAATGGTGATTCTAAGGAGGATAGAGAAGGAGGAGAGGAAAAAAATGTGTGACAGAATATTATCAGGGCTGTAACTTAAAATTTTTTAATGAAATTATGTTAAGTTACCTATATTTTTATACTGTACCAATGACCCAGACATAGCTGGTGCTAACTCTTAAAATATAGGGCCAAACACAAATTTTGCCCCCCAATCCCCAAAATTTGCATCTAAAACTAAAGAAAACATGTCCTGAGAGGCCCTCCACACTTCGCCCCCACTGCGCATGCGCAGTGTCAAGGACGTTCCGAAATTGGCGCCATTTATCATTCTAAGTTTGGCCCTTCATCAGTTAACATCTGACTGATCTTTGTGCTTTTAAATCTCAGTTTAAATGATGCCAGACACATAAATATTAGTGAAATGGTGATTCTAAGGAGGATAGAAAAGGAGGAGAGGAAAAGAATGTGTGACAGAATATTATCAGGGCTGTAACTTAAAATTTTTTAATGAAATTATGTTAAGTTACCTATTTTCAAGGCAGCAGCCATTTTGTTGTCATTCTGATTATTTAGTTACACTGTTTTTTCAAGTGTTTTTCCTCTCTCCCTGTCCTTTAAGTTTCCCCTTGCTATTCTCCCATGCTTTTGGCATAATTTCTGTAATTATTATTACTAAAATTTCTTGGGAGTTTAGCTGAATAACAGAATGAATTCTGTTCTTTCCCCATGTTTACGTCTTCACCTACGGGTGGTTAGGCGTTGTGTTCTGCATCTACCATCTGATGTTCTGCAGTTTCTTCCCTGGAAGTCTCTGTTTTGCATCAGATGGTGTATTTTTGGTAACTGATTTCGGGCCTGGGTGCCTGGAGTCTTATTTTAGTGTTTTTACACTCATTGTTTACATTTACAACAGCCCTCTGTGTGAGGGGGGGATTTCTAAATAATAATATCTTTATGTTATTTCAATCATAACTAGATACATTATTATTGTTCGTAAGTGTTGAATAAATTGTTTAAAATATTTTTAAAATTTTTGTCCACACTTAGGCTTGGGATCCATTGGGGCTCAACGTTACTTTTCAGAAACTTGGGCTGTTCTGAAAAAATATTTTTTCAAAATATTTTGATTTCAATTATTTTTTCTATATTAATGGATCATATTATTATTATGTATTTTGATTGCCAGGGGTTAGTGCGAGTACCAGGACTTGTTTTCTTTTCACATTGAAAGGATATTGATCAATTGTTTTAAGAGGAAGTCTTCCTCTGACCTTATTATCATTCTATATGTGGTCAGTGTACTCGCATTAAGTCCGGTTCTGTATCGTATGATTTCGATGACAATATGGGAAGCGTATGTCACGGTATGTTGTTGGGGATTTGGACACTCCGGTCCTTTCCCCGCAGGGTCACTCTACTTTATCAATTTCTATTTCAGACGATCAAGATTAGGGTGATGTATCTGTGATGTCTTCCAACAGTGTGCCTCCGTCGTCACAATTAATGAAGGGCTAGCGGAAAAGTGCTCATGTAATACGCCAATTGCCTAAGAGGACCCTAGTAGGTTCGACGGCCTTTGACGTCCGCTAGCTCGCCCGGTGTAGCGTCCATTCACCGAATGGTTCGGCAGCCGGGTTCGTCCGTTGCGGTCTAGAAGGAATTTTGGGGTGATGCGAGCACTATAAAATTAACTTAATGCACACCCAGTGACGGCGGATCGGAGGGAGAACGGAGGAAGCCTTTTAGTCCGGTTCATAGCTCGTTCCGGTCCATCCGGACGGCAAGCGAGAGAGGCCCCTCTCTCGTTCAACAACATCTGGCCCCAGATGTTGTGGTACAAATGTGTCGTTAGCGGAGCATACGTCCGTCGCTCGGGACGCTCCGTTGTATAGGCAGTCCGCTGAGACTGCTAAGGCTTCCTCTTCTCGTCAGCGCACACGACCACACCTTGGCTGCGTGACCGCCGATATATTACCAGCTTCGCCGATCAAGGATTCTTCGGCGACCAGGTCACACCATCCGGCAGCCAGGGATTCGAGACCGATGGACTCCGGACGTTCGCATAGGAAAAGTATGCGGGAGCCATCTGATGCGGAGCTGCCCTTGGCGAAGCAGCGATAGACTGCGCCTCCGCAGGTCTCGACGCCGGACATTCTTGTGCACATAGCACAGCTTACCGCAGCATCCCAGCAGCCGACAGAAACGGTGTCGGATCGAGAATTATCCGACAGCGCTGGGTCGGTAGCCGGGGACTCGAGGCCTGCAGACTCCGGACGTTCGCATAGGAAGTATGCGGGAGTCAACGTACATGGAGCTTCCAGCGGCAATGCATCGTAAGTCCGCTACTGCACAGGCCTCGGGAACGGACGTGCTTTCCTTAATAGCACAGTTTATCGCAGCATCCCAGCATCAACTGAATCTGTCGCATATATTTTATCCGACGATGCTGGGTCGGGACGCTCCGCGGAAGCGGGTACGGACGTCCGAAAGTTTCATCCGGTCCGACGGGATACCGAAAGGGATTCGGTGGATTTCAAGCTTTCCCTTTCGGAACAACATATGCTGCGATGCCGGATAAGAAACTGATAGCGTCGGTGGACTTAGAAATTTTTGGTTCGGTTCAGGGACATCGTCCCTCAGTTCCGACATAGTCCAATAATGTCACACAAACTTTCGAATTATTGAACGACGCTATATATATTATTATTTTATGCTTGCTATCCAAGCATTTCTGGTTTCTTGTTCGAAGAGTTATGGAGATGTCTTTCAAAAGTGTGCCTCTGTCGTCATAGTTAATGAAGAGTTAGCGGCAATAAGTGCTCATGGAATATGTCTATCGCTTACGGAGTGACATTCGCTAGCTCACCCGGTGTAGCGTACATTCATCGAATGGTTCGGCTGCCGGGTTCGTCCGTTGCGGTCTAGGAAGGAGATTTGGGTGATGCGAGCACTTTAATTACTTTAGTACTCACCCAGTGACGGCAGATTGAGGACAGATCGGAGGAAGCCAACAACATAGGGGACCGCATGTTGTGGTTCAGATATTTTACATTCGGAGCATATGTCCGTTGCTCGGGACGCTCCGTTATATTGACAGTCCGAGAGACTGTCTTTAATGCTTCCTCATCCTCACAGCAGGGCACATGACCGCACATTGGCTACGTGACCTCGAGTATCCGATCAGTTTCGGCATTCAGTGATTCCACAGCGAATAGGTCGCGCCATCCGGTAGCCAAGGGACACGAGGCCTATACACTCCGTTCGCTCGCATATTGGAAGTATGCACGGGGTAACGATCTCGGAGCTTCCTGCGGCAATGCATCGTAAGACCGCTGCTCCTCAGGCCTCAGTGACGGACGTGCTATCCGAGTTAGCACAGTTGTTTCGCAGCATCCCAGCAATTGACGGTTTCTCGGTCGAATCAGGAATTATCCGACGGCGCTGGGTCGGTGCGGTCCGCGGTTGCATCAAGCTACGGACGACCGAACGCTTTATAGGGTCCGACAGGATGGCGAAAGGGATTCGAAAGATTTCGAGTTTTCCCTTTAGTAGTATCGGAAGATGCCTTTCATATCTTCTGGCATTTCTTCCAGTGATTATTTTTCGGACTTCATTGCTGCGATCTTGGATAAGAGACTTATAGCGTCATTGGACTCGGATTTTTTCGATCGGTACAGGGACTTTGTCCCTGACTTACCGACGCAGTCCAATATTGTCATTACAACATCTGTTTTATTTTTCGACGCTATATATTTATATATATATACAAGCCTGCTACTAAGCATGATAGTTTAGTTTCTTGTCCGCGTGGCTCATTTCTGCCATTTTATCTTTTTTACATATAGTTTATTTTGGCAGAGCAGGGCATACCGAGAGTTCATATGCGTCTAGACGGTGTGATTAAAGACTGCATATATTCTTTTTCGCCGTTTATGTCTTTTCCAATTTCAATGTTGGGAACGACATTATGTATAGTAGACTTAACTTAGACGCTTTATTATACGTAATCCGCCTTACTGAGGCGTTATCATTACGTCTTCAAGAAAAAATTTACGGGATATTATTCTCAATGTAATTTCTTTTGAGGGCAGTAGTTTGTTCACGTATAACTCCGCCCTTCAGTGGCTGATTGGAGTTGGTTAGACGTGATGCAGCCCTAGCTACATCCACGCGTGGATAGTAGGTTAAGAACTCTCTCAGAGTCGCTTCGTTCTCGGAGGAGCTTCTCTTCGACGGCAACTTTCCGGCAATCCATGAATTGCTTGATTTATACATTCTCTTGTCTATCTAGTGTTACAAGAGATTCAGACTGGGGCAAACATTCGGTGGTTGACTCAGAGAGTGCCGCCGCAGTTGCCGGACCCGAGTGTGGCTGTTATGACGGTTGCCAGTCAATCAGATTGGGATATATACTGATCCCTACGGATTCGAAGTGCCAGGGTCTTTGGGTTCCGCAGTCTTTTAGCTATCAGTTTAACTTCCGCGGAATAATGTTTTTTAGGCTTGCTTTATGTCATTGCATGAACATTATTCAGAAACGCATGCCCAAATTCCTGTCCTTTAATTCGACAGTAGTGGCGTATCTCCGGAACCAGGGAGGCACTCTTTCGTTTCCGTTATTCAATTTAATGGAAAGAATCCGTCTGTTGGTTATAGTACACCAAGTTCAGTTTTGGTCCGTCATATTCTGGGTCGTCTGATTGTTTTATCGCACTCCCGTTCTCTTACGGGTCGCTTGTTGCTGTCAGAATGGACTCTCAACAAACAAGTATTCAATCAGATTTGCTATCTATGGGAGCGCCCAATGATGTTTTATTTATGACACAGCTTGCTAATCAATTGCAGACGTATGTGTTGGCTTGTCCAGATCTCTGAGCTAATACTGTTAACGCTCTATTGATCTATAGGACGGAATGATAGGATACGCGTATCCTCCGGCGCTGTTGTTTTAGCAGGTATTGCTAAGATAAACAACCACAATACATTTCTGTTGATAGCATCTCTATCTTCACAGAGATCATGAGTAATTTACTCTCTTGTCTACTGTGGATCTTAACGTGAAATCTTCCTCTATGTGAGGATCTTTTTTCACTGGGTAAATCGTGTCATCTTTATCACAACCAGCAAGGTCGCAACCTTCATGTATTCCGTTGTGTGGTCCGTATTGCATTGTAAACACTGTACTGGACGAGCTTTGGACGCGATTTCTTACTATAGGAGATCCTCTTCTTCGCTATTCTATGCGTCTAAAGTGGAGGCTCTTCCGTCGTGGTGTAGGGATCATTATGTTCATATGGTTGATCCCTCCATTCTACTCATTGCTATTTTTTAGTATACTTGTTTCACAAGATCTACTGCAGCCTGTTGTTATTTAGGTTATAGGTTTATGTTACCTCATACCTATGCACTCTACGATAGTTTACAATTGAGTCTTTTGTCTCTTTATCTAAGTCAGTTAGTAACTTTTTGATAAATAGACTTAGAATCTTTAGATTAAATTCCTATACGGATTTTAACTTCAGGTTCTTATTTAGCTAAGTTATCATTTGAGCCTCTGGAAACAGTAGTTTTCAAATTCTGACCTTTTAGACAGTAATTTTGTTGGTTTCTCTTTTACTGTAGAGTCAGTGAGTTTCATGCACTATCGATGGATGATTTTCACTTTCATAGTTTCGGAATCAATACTTCCGTTACTATTTAGGTTGGATTGTTGCATAAGAGTTAGGCTCCTATTATCCGGAACCTATTATTTTAAGGTCCTTCCGTCTTCGTATGGGCATAGGCCTTTACTCTTTCCGGGTACAGTTTATGTATTTATAAACAGATATCTGTTTATTACAAGGGCGTAAGCTTCTTCTGTCTTTGATGTCTAGTAGAAGGACGTTACGCTCCATTTTATTGTTAATGGATTCTATTAACTAGCGTACTGCTTATGGTATATCATTGGCTTAGCAGTTGTGCTTAAGATTTCGGCTCATGAAGTAAGAGTTCTTCTACTTCTTGGGCTTACATTAATAGTGTTGCTATTATAGATTTTTGAAGGCTGCTCATTGCGCTCAGCCATCCATTCATGAATTTTTTCTCAGAAATATCGAGTCCATTTCTGGAGGCCTCTATTGTTAGGTCTATTATCTACTGCTCAGAATGTCATTCACTTAACAGTTGCTACTATAGCTAGGTAGGCTGTCTGTTTCGGCAGTGTCTCCGTTCGGCTGCCCTCTTCGCTCTGGGCTATTTGACCCAGGGCAAGAAAAAGGGGGGGGGAGGGTGTTCCCTTGGGTCACCTGTTTTTACTATGAAAACAAGGGGATACCTCCTCCGGAGTTAGTAATTCTGAGCTGTTATTGGGATGGTTGTTTAGTGAGAAGTTTAAGTTTATAAAATTCATTCAAGTCTTAGTTTTTAAAGTATAGCTTTTGAATATTGCATATGTCAACGGACATGATTATGCAATTCTCACACACTTTTAGGAGTATAAGAGTCTATATTCTCTAGACTTACTTTATTATTGGCTTACTTTAAAAATTATTAGTATAAGGATTATTGGATATTAATAGAGTACATGGATGTATGAAGCTCAATTTTTGGAAGGTGTTGTATCTTTCTAATTTATCATAAATAAGAAAGATACATGTAAGGCCTATTACTTCTTTCCCTACAGGGGATGACTCTATTTTATTTTATTGAGCGTATTCCATTTTGCTCTATGTCCTTGGCCCTCCAGCCTTTTTACTATTCAGCTATGTCTGGGTCATTGGTACAGTATAAAAATGTTAAAAAATTTATAGTAATTTATATATTTTTTATACTTACCAATGACCCAGACGGGGATGGCCCTCCCAGGAGTTGGGAACTCTTGCCTCCCCGCTGAGTACATAGCGCTTACCAGGCACTGGTTATTAGAATGATAAATGGCGCCAATTTCGGAACGTCCTTGACACTGCGCATGCGCAGTGGGGGCGAAGTGTGGAGGGCCTCTCAGGACATGTTTTCTTTAGTTTTAGATGCAAATTTGGGGGATTGGGGGGCAAAATTTGTGTTTGGCCCTATATTTTAAGAGTTAGCACCAGCTATGTCTGGGTCATTGGTAAGTATAAAAAATATATAAATTACTATAAATTTTTTAACTTTCGAGGCAGCAGCCATTTTGTTGTCATTCTGATTATTTAGTTACACTGTTTTTTAAGTGTTTTCCTCTCTCCCTGTCCTTTAAGTCCCCCTTTGCTATTCTCCCATGCTTTTGGCATAGTTTTTGTAATTATTATTACTAAATTTTCTTTGGAGTTTTAGCTGAATAACAGAATGAATTCTGTTCTTTTCCCCATGTTTACGTCTTCACCTACGGGTGGTTAGGCGTTGTGTTCTGCATCTACCATCTGATGTTCTGCAGTTTCTTCCCTGGAAGTCTCTGTTTTGCATCAGATAGTGTATTTTTGGTAACTGATTTCGGGCCTGGGTGCCTGGAGTCTTATTTTAGTGTTTTTACACTCATTGTTTACATTTACAACAGCCCTCTGTGTGAGGGGGGGATTTCTGGAAAATAATATCTTGATGTTATTTTAATCATAACTAGATACATTATTATTGTTCGTAAGTGTTGAATAAATTGTTTAAAATATTTTTAAAATTTTTGTCCACACTTAGGCTTGGGATCCATTGGGGCTCAACGTTACTTTTCAGAAACTTGGGCTGTTCTGAAAAAATATTTTTTCAAAATATTTTGATTTCAATTATTTTTTCTATATTAATGGATCATATTATTATTATGTATTTTGATTGCCAGGGGTTAGTGCGAGTACCAGGACTTGTTTTCTTTTCACATTGAAAGGATATTGATCAATTGTATTAAGAGGAAGTCTTCCTCTGACTTTATAATCATTCTATATGTGGTCAGTGTACTCGCATTAACTCCTGTTCTGTATCGTATGATTTCGATGACAATATGGGAAGCGTATGTCACGGTATGTTATTGGGGATTTGGACACTCGGTCCTTTCCCCGCAGGGTCACTCTACTTTATCAATTTCTATTTCAGACGATCAAGATTAGGGTGATGTATCTGTGATGTCTTCCAACAGTGTGCCTCCGTCGTCACAATTAATGAAGGGCTAGCGGAAAAGTGCTCATGTAAATACGCCAATTGCCTAAGAGGACCCTAGTAGGTTCGACGGCCTTTGACGTCCGCTAGCTCGCCCGGTGTAGCGTCCATTCACCGAATGGTTCGGCAGCCGGGTTCGTCCGTTGTGGTCTAGAAGGAATTTTGGGGTGATGCGAGCACTATAAATTAACCTAATGCACACCCAGTGACGGCGGATCGGAGGGAGAACGGAGGAAGCCTTTTAGTCCGGTTCATAGCTCGTTCCGGTCCATCCGGACGGCAAGCGAGAGAGGCCCCTCTCTCGTTCAACGACATCTGGCCCCAGATGTTGTGGTACAAAATGTGTCGCAAGCGGAGCATACGTCCGTCGCTCGGGACGCTCCGTTGTATAGGCAGTCCGCGGAGACTGCTAAGGCTTCCTCTTCTCGTCAGCGCACACGACCGCACCTTGGCTGCGTGACCGCCGATATATTACCAGCTTCGCCGATCAAGGATTCTTCGGCGACCAGGTCACACCATCCGGTAGCCAGGGACACGAGGCCTGCAGACTCTGGACGTTCGCATAGGAAGTGTGCGGGAGTCAACGTTCACGGAGCTTCCGGCGGCAATGCATCGTAAGACCGCTACTGCACAGGCCTCGGGAACGGACGTGCTTTCCGTAATAGCACAGTTTATCGCAGCATCCCAGCATCAACTGAATCTGTCGCATATATTTTATCCGACGATGCTGGGGCGGGACGCTCCGCGGAAGCGGGTACGGACGTCCGAAAGTTTCATCCGGTCCGACGGGATACCGAAAGGGATTTGGAGGATTTCGAGCTTTCCCTTTCGGAACAACATATGCTGTTGTGTATGTCATCTGACTTGGTCTTCTACAGCTTCTTTCGTCGGACCAGAATGCTGCGATGCCGGATAAGAAACTGATAGCGTCGGTGGACTTAGAAATTTTTGGTTCGGTTCAGGGACATCGTCCCTCAGTTCCGACATAGTCCAATAATGTCACACAAACTTTCGAATTATTGCACGACGCTATATATATTATTATTTTATGCTTGCTATAACCAAGCATTTCTGGTTTCTTGTTCGCAGAGTTATGGAGATGTCTTTCATAAGTGTGCCTCTGTCGTCATAGTTAATGAAGAGCTAGCGGCAATAAGTGCTCATGGAATATGTCTATCGCCTACGGAGTGACATTTGCAAGCTCACCCGGTGTAGCGTACATTCATCGAATGGTTCGGCTGCCGGGTTCGTCCGTTGCGGTCTAGGAAGGAGATTTGGGTGATGCGAGCACTTTAATTACTTTAGTACTCACCCAGTGACGGCAGATTGAGGACAGATCGGAGGAAGCCTGTTAGTCCGGTTCCTGGCTTGTCCAGGTCCGTCCGGGCTGTGAGCGAGAGAGGTCCCTCTCTCGTCCAACAACATAGGGGACCGCATGTTGTGGTTCAGATATTTTACATTCGGAGCATATGTCCGTCGGTCGGGACGCTCCGTTATATTGACAGTCTGAGAGACTGTCCTTAATGCTTCCTCATCCTCACAGCAGGGCACACGACCGCACATTGGCTACGTGACCTCGAGTATCCGATCAGTTTCGTCATTCAGTGATTCCACAGCGAATAGGTCGCGCCATCCGGTAGCCAAGGGACACGAGGCCTATACACTCCGTTCGCTCGCATATTGGTAGTATGCACAGGGTAACGATCACGGAGCTTCCAGCAGCAATGCATCGTAAGACCGCTTCTCCTCAGGCCTCGGTGACGGACGTGCTATCCGAGTTAGCACAGTTGTTTCGCAGCATCCCAGCAATTGACAGTTTCTCGGTCGAATCAGGAATTATCCGACGGCTTTGGGTCGGTGCGGTCCGCGGTTGCATCAGCTACGGACGACCGAACGCTTTATAGGGTCCGACAGGATGGCGAAAGGGATTCGAAAGATTTCGAGTTTTCCCTTTAGTAGTATCGGAAGCTGCCTTTCATATCTTCTGGCATTATCTTCCAGTGATTGTTATTTCGGACTTCATTGCTGCGATCTTGGATAAGAGACTTATAGCGTCATTGGACTCGGTTTTTTCGATCGGTTCAGGGACATTGTCCCTGACTTACCGACGCAGTCCAATATTGTCATTACAACATGTGTTTTATTTTTCGACGCTATATATATATATATATACAAGCCTGCTACCAAGCATGATAGTTTAGTTTCTTGTCCGCGTTGCTCATTTCTGCCATTTTATCTTTTATACGAATAGTTTATTTTGGCAGAGCAGGGCATACTGAGAGTTCTTATGCGTCTAGACGGTGTGGTTAAAGACTGCATATATTCTTTTTCGCCGTTTATGTCTTTTCCAATTTCAATGTTGGAAACGACATGATGTATAGTAGACTTAACTTAGACGCTTTATCATACGTAATCCGCCTTACTGAGGCGTTATCATTACGTCTTCAAGAAAAGATTTACGGGATTTTATTCTCAATGTAATTTCTTTTGAGGGCAGTAGTTTGTTCACGTATAACTCCGCCCTTCAGTGGCTGATTGGAGTTGGTTAGACGTGACGCAGCCCTAGCTACATCCACACGCGTGGATAGTAAGGTTAAGAACTCTCTCAGAGTCGCTTCGTTCTCGGAGGAGCTTCTCTTCGACGGCAACTTTTCGGCAATCCATGATTTGCTCGAGTTACACGTTCTCTTGTCTATCTAGTGTTACAAGAGATTCAGACTGGGGCAAACATTCGGTGGTTGACTCAGAGAGTGCCACCGCAGTTGCCGGACCCGGGTGTGGCTGTTATGACGGTTGCCAGTCAAACAGATTGGGGTCCCCGTGGGAACCCCGGGAAGTAAGCAGCACTTGTTTACTGTGGTAAACCAGTTCCGCTTTACTAGTAAAATAGGACCCAGTCACCAATGCTTGGGGTGAAAGTCCTCTAAAATGGGCAACATGTAGATCAACGATTGACTAAACTTGACTTCATCTCCATGTTGTGTCACGATTAGCCATGGTGCATAAATATGTGACGTTAACCACCAACAAACAAACAAACAAACAAACAGATTGGGATATAATACTGATCCCTGCGGATTCGAAGTGCCAGGGTCTTTGGGTTCTGCAGTCTCTTAGCAATCAGTTTTCTTCCGCGGAATAATGTTTTTTAGGCTTGCTTTATGTCATTGCATGAACATTATTCAGAAACGCATGCCCAAATCCTGTCCTTTAATTCGACAGTAGTGGCGTATCTCCGGAACCAGGGAGGCACTCTTTCGTTTCCGTTATTCAATTTAATGGAAAGAATCCGTCTGTTGGTTATAGTACACCAAGTTCTGTTTTGGTCCGTCATATTCCGGGTAGTCTGATTGTTTTACCGGACTCCCGTTCTCTTACGGGTCGCTTGTTGCTGTCAGAATGGACTCTCAACAAACAAGTATTCAATCAGATTTGCTATCTATGGGAGCGCCCAATGATGATTTATTTACGACACAGTTTGCTAATCAATTGCAGACGTATGTGTTAGCTTGTCCAGATCTCTGAACTAATGTTGTTAACGCTCTATTGATCTATAGGACGGAATGATAGGATACGCGTATCCTCCGGCGCTGTTGTTTCAGCAGGTATTGCTAAGATAAACAACCACAATACATTTCTGTTGATAGCATCTCTATCTTCACAGAGATCATGGGTAATTTACTCTCTTGTCTACTGTGGGTCTTAACGTGAAATCTTCCTCTATGTGAGGATCTTTTTTCACTGGGTAAATCGTGTCATCTTTATCACAACCCGCAAGGTCGCAACCTTCATGTATTCCGTTGTGTGGTCCGTATTGCATTGTATGCACTGTACTGGACAAGCTTTGGACGCGATTTCTTACTATAGGAGATCCTCTTCTTTGCTATTCTATGCGGCTAAAGTGGAGGCTCTTCCGTCGTGGTGTAGGGATCATTATGTTCATATTGTTGATCCCTCCATACTACTCATTGCAATTTTTTAGTATACTTGTTTCACAAGATCTACTGCAGCCTGTTATTATTTAGGTTATAGGTTTATGTTACCTCATACCTATGCACTCTACGATAGTTTACAATTGAGTCTTTTGTCTCTTTATCTAAGTCAGTTAGTAACTTTTTGATAAATAGACTTGGAATCTTTAGATTAAATTCCTATATGGATTTTAACTTCGGTTCTTATTTAGCTAAGTAATCATTTGAGCCTCTGGAAACAGTAGTTTTCAAATTCTGACCTTTTAGACAGTAATTCAGTTGGTTTCTCTTTTACTGTAGAGTCAGTGAGTTTCATGCACTATCGATGGATGATTTTCACTTTCGTAGTTTCGGAATCACTACTTCCGTTACTATTTAGGTTGGATTTTTGCATAAGAGTTAGGCTCCTATTATCCGGAACCTATTATTTTAAGGTCCTTCCATCTTCGTATGGGCATAGGCCTTTACTCTTTCCGGGTACAGTTTATGTATTTATAAACAGATATCTGTTTATTACTATGGGCGTAAGCTTCTTCTGTCTTTGATGCCTAGTAGAAGGACGTTACGCTCCATTTTATTGTTAATTGATTCTATTTACTATCGGTACTGCTTATGGTATATCATTGACTTAGCAGTTGTGCTTAAGATTTCGGCTCATGAAGTAAGAGCTCTTCTACTTCTTGGGCTTACATTAATAGTGTCGCTATTATAGATTTTTGAAGGCCGCTCATTGCGCTCAGCCATCCACATTCATGAATTTTATCTCAGAAATATCGAGTCCATTTCTGGAGGTCTCTATTGTTAGGTCTATTATCTACTGCTCAGAATGTCATTCACTTAACAGTTGCTACTATAGCTAGGTAGGCTGTCTGTTTCGGCAGTGTCTCCGTTCTGCTGCCCTCTTCGCTCTGGGCTATTTGACCCAGGGCAAGAAAAAGGGGGGGGGGGGGGGGGGGAGGGTGTTCCCTTGGGTCACCTGTTTTACTATGAAAACAAGGGGATACCTTGGTAGTTATTCTGAGCTGTTATTGGGATGGTTGTTTAGTGAGAAGTTTAGGTTTTTAAAATTCATTCAAGTCTTAGTTTTTAAAGTATAGCTTTTGAATATTGCATATGTCAACGGACATGATTATGCAATTCTCACACACTTTTAGGAGTATAAGAGTCTCTATTCTATAGACTTACTTTATTTATTGGCTTACTTTAAAAATTATTAGTATAAGGATTATATTGGATATTAATAGAGTACATGGATGTATTAAGCTCAATTTTGGAAGGTGTTGTATCTTTCTAATTTATCATAAATAAGAAAGATACATGTAAGGCCTATTACTTCTTTTTCCCTACAGGGGATGACTCTATTTTATTTTATTGAGCGTATTCCATTTTGCTCTATGTCCTTGGCCCTCCAGCCTTTTTACTATTCAGCTATGTCTGGGTCATTGGTACAGTATAAAAATGTTAAAAAATTTATAGTAATTTATATATTTTTTATACTTACCAATGACCCAGACGGGGATGGCCCTCCCAGGAGTTGGGAACTCTTGCCTCCCCGCTGAGTACATAGCGCTTACCAGGCACTGGTTATTAGAATGATTAATGGCGCCAATTTCGGAACGTCCTTGACACTGTGCATGCGCAGTAGGGGCGAAGTGTGGAGGGCCTTTCAGGACATGTTTTCTTTGGTTTTAGATGCAAATTTTGGGGATTGGGGGGCAAAATTTGTGTTTGGCCCTATATTTTAAGAGTTAGCACCAGCTATGTCTGGGTCATTGGTAAGTATAAAAAATATATAAATTACTATAAATTTTTTAACTTTCCACATGTCGGACTTTGAGCAATATTCATGATGTTTTGCTGGCAAGTGTATGTTGATGGAAGGACTCTGCCTTTCTATTTGTATCGCTGTTTGATATGTCATTCCAGAGTTATGGGACTTTATTCGTCAAAATATAAGCAATTTTCCAATGTTTAGAGCAATTTTCACGATTTTTTAGTTGCAAGTATATGTTGATAGAAGGAATCTCCCTTTCGATTTGTGTCACTGTCTGATTTGTCATTCCAGAGTTATGGGACTTTATTCATCAAAATATAGGCAATTTTCCACGTCGGCAAGTATATGTTGATGGAAGGACTCTGCCTTTCTATTTGTATCGCTGTTTGATATGTCATTCCAGAGTTATGGGACTTTATTCGTCAAAATATAAGTAATTTTCCAATGTTTAGAGCAATTTTCACGATTTTTTAGTTGCAAGTATATGTTGATAGAAGGAATCTCCCTTTCGATATGTGTCACTGTCTGATTTGTCATTCCAGAGTTATGGGACTTTATTCATCAAAATATAGGCAATTTTCCACGTCGGACAATAACTTGAGAATGCATAGAGAAATTTTCATGATTTTTTGGTTGCAAGTATATATTGATAGAAGGAATCTCCCTTTTGATTTGTGTCGCAATCGGAATTGTCATTCCAGAGTTATGGGACTTTATTCGTCAAAATATAGGCAATTTTCCACATGTCGGACTTGAAGTTATGATCTTGATAGACATAAGATATATACATGAAATTCAAATAATTTATTTCCAAATTAATGACCACAGTATGTTGTTGGTTATGATTATTGTACAAGAATATAATAAAAAACCTGACAAGTACACATGTATACTTATATTGTGTGCTTCCCTCTTGTAATTAATAACAGGCGTATCATGCGCTCATGGCGCAGCTGTTTATTTGTTATTGGTATATGACAATCTAGTAGTCGTGTACATGAAATAATTTTTGTGTCTTATTATTATTATTTTAAAGAATTACTTGTCAAATAAAAGTAATTCTTTAAAATAATACTACTACTAAATGAACATTTCAAAAACACTGTCAGAAAATTTTTAATCTCTCCCTACCATGTCGTAAAATCGTGAGATTCTACTTTCGGGCCTGGTTTGGATTATCAACAGAGGTAAAAAGTGACAGAAATTCTGCAACTCGTTTCTATTGATACTGTACTATGTATATGCATATCAGGGATAATAAATTGTACCAACTCAGAGCATTAAGAAAACAACTTCATGGAATAAATTATTACCTTAACTTCATTTCTCAGAGGCGCCAGCATACCTTATTGATCTCATGCATGATAAAAATTCTGAAATTAGGAAAGTCTGTGATATGACATTAGATATCATCGCGGTGAGTATAACAATGAAAAAAAAAAAGATTAATCTTTACTTTAGAAATTGGTCACAAAATCATGGTCACACATTTGTAAAGTAAACCAAATTTATATTTTTTTCCAACAATATAGAACAATACCAAATAAGTGTTGGGCCAATTATCAGTAATGGATAACCCTTTACCCAACGAATCGCCTGCATCCGCCCGCGTAATATTCAAATTCAGCAGTTAAAAAAATATTATTTTTCAAAAAATTTCAACAAAACCATATCATGTGACCCCTTGTTGGAACGAGCTTGTTCCAATGAGGGGTCACATGATATGGTTTTGTTGAAATTTTTTGAAAAATTTGAAAAAATGATATTTAAAATAATAAATTTTGATATCGTCTGTGTTGGGTAAAGGTTTAATGATATCAGCTGATAGGGAGTGCAGTGGCTCACTGGTTATGGTATTGAATTTCAAACTCAAAGGTCTGCGGTTCGATCCCCACCAGGGGGTAACTGCATTGTGCCCTTGGGTAAGCCACTTAATCCCAATTGTCCATGTGGGGGAATGGTGGTGCTCTGTACAAATGCATACTGCATGACGATGGATATACCTTCAACCATTGCTAATCCTGCTTGTGTGGAGTTAGTTCATTGGGGAGTCTGACAGTTGCTCAGTGGTTCTCTCTGGATACTCCTGCTTCCTCCATCCATAAAACTGTCCGACATGAGGTGACTCTGGCTGTTGAAAGTGTTAAACCCCAGTAAATAAATCAGCTGATAAGTGTGATAGCAGCCTGATATTGTTATCGGCAGAATATTTTCCGATGAACAATTATTTTATTTCCTGTTCAAGAACCTTGATGATAGGAAATTTGTCAGGTGGATTCATTTTAGAGTTTTTTTTCTCGTACGTAAATTATGCAAATTAGACTAACTTTGATGTTTTTTGGTGTTACTTTCAGCACTGTAAGTACAAGTGCCAATACGGCTCGGGCTAGAGGCCATATTTATGAACCGATCTTTTCGAAACTCCTTGGGTACCTTCGTTATCACCGTGGGACGAGAACGAGTGTTTTGGGGTCCGGTCCGAAATTCAAGATGGCCGATGACAGCCATTTTGTACAAAATTTGGTGCAATCAGATTTTTGCACAGAACTTCCATATGAAAGCGCTGATTTGAATAATTTTTTTGTGTGAATGTTTAGTACCATGGGATACATCACATGTAATACGGGTCTTTTTCTCGTGCAGAAATTATGCAAATTAGATGAACTTTGATTTTTTCAGTGCTACTTACACACAGTAAGTACACATGTCAATACGGCTCGGGCTAGAGTCTGTATTTATGAACCGATCTTCACGAAACGTCTTGGGTAACTTTGTTATCACCTTGGGACAAGAACGAGTGTTTCTGGGTGCGGTCCAAAATTCAAGATGGCTGCCAGTGGCCATTTTGTACCGAAATTAGGTCTAATCAGTTTTTTGTACACAACTTCTATACGGCTCAGGCTAGAGGCCGTATTTATGAACCGATCTTTACGAAACTTCTTGGGTACCTTTGTTATCACCGTGGGATGAGAACGAGGGTTTTTGAGTATGGTCAGAAATTCAAGATGGCCACCAGCAGCCATTTTGTACCAAAATTAGTGCAATCAGTCTTTTGTACAGAACTTCTGTATGAAAGTTCTGATTTGAATAAATTTTTGTATGAATGTTTAGTAACATGGAATACATCACATGTAGTACAGGTTTTTTTTCTCGTGCAGAAATTATGCAAATTAGATGAACTTTGATTTATTCAGTGCTACTTATACACTGTAAGTGCACATGTCAATATGGCTCGGGCTAGAGGCTGTATTTATGAACCGATCTTCACGAAACGTCTTGGGTAACTTTGTTATCACCTTGGGACGAGAACGAGTGTTTCTGGGTGCGGTCCAAAATTCAAGATGGCTGCCAGTGGCCATTTTGTACCGAAATTAGGTCCAATCAGTTTTTTGTCACAGCTTCTACACAGCTCATATTTGTGAACTGATCTTCACGAAACTTCTTGGGTACCTTTGTTTTCACCTTGGGACAGGAATGAGTGTGTTTTGGGGTGCCTTTGTTATCACTCTGCTATGAGAACAAATATTTTGGGGTTCAGTCAGACCCACTCTGGAACTCAAAGATTTCTTTTCTAGTTTACAGGGATGTAAATTTTCAGGTTTTTGCCTGAATTCAGGTTTTTTCATCTGAAATTTTTGGTCATTTCAGGCTTTTTTCCCTTCTAGTTATTATAGAATCAGTTTTAAAATTGGCTTCACCTGGTATTTTCAGGTTTTTTGGACCATGTGTACTTACATCCCTGAGTTTAGCATCAGACTGTCACCCAACTTTACAATACTTTACCTATACATTTGTTAAGGCAACGGTCAGTATTTATGTACAGACCGTTACAATACTTTATATGTACCTTTGTTATCAGGTCATTACCTAGATGTTTGTCATTGCTGTGTCACATACTATACATGTACATGTCTTTGTCTTGACATGTTGAGCTACAGTGTCATTGACACTTTCATTGAATTATATTGTCACTTGAAAGCATGAAGGTGCCAAATGCAATGCTAAAGCATCGCTATTGGCATCATCATGCATTCAAGCAACAAAGTGCTGTCATCAGCATTACCACTACTGATAAAATATTCCAGAAAGTTACATGCCATATGAAATTATATAATAGCACTGCATGGTATTGGAATATATATACCGATGACAATATTGGAAACATCAGTATAAGTTATCTCCGCCAACCTGTGTGGTATATGGAGATTTAATACCTGGATATCGGTTTTTAAACACCGAGCCTGCAGCTCGGTGTTTAAAAACTGACATCCAGGTATTAAATCTCCATATACCATACATGTTGGCGGAGACAACGTTTTTGTCCTGTTTGAAACAAAATACAAACACAGTGAAAATAACTTTGTGGACACATTTCTCAGCTCCACAATCACTTGGACAAAATTTATGATAATTATTTTGTTTTTATAATCACAGAAGACAACAGATAGAGTTACATCCCTTGGGTCATTAAGGAAACTAGTAAACAGTATTTTGTTGACATATCGTCCCCTGAGTTCCAATGTGTTCTATGTGCCTACTGGCACATAGAACACGTTGGTACTCAGGGGATGAATTATTTGCTCTTATTTTATTTTTATGATTGAATTGTCGGAAATCTGATGATATTTGTGACTATTTTAAGGTTTTTTGGTTCGATTTTTATGTCGAGGCGAGCAAAAGCGGAAAGCTTTCGTCTAAACCATATACCCCCGATGTTCCGCGTGCGCTTATACCTTGGATGTTGCACGCTCTCATATACTTTGGATGTTGGGTGCACCCTTTGCCATGGCTATTTGTCCAAGGCATTCTGACCAATCAAACGACCGAATTTATTGGGATATAGGCACAAGATGATTTATACTGTATTCGTTCAAATTTTGTTATTATTCAGTACTGTCTTCACAATTTATTTCACTGTCATGCTAATGTCCATTTTTCATGTTTTAAACCTATATTTCACTTTCTGATGGAATCTTTTTACCGTACGTAACCTTTTATGGCCGCAATATAGACACAGCTGCAGATGCGGCATTAACCCTTTGTACCCTAGCGGCCGTTTTTCTGGCCAGGAACATGATACATCATGATGTCATTTTATAGGATGGGTGTTCAGTATCTGTGTGGGGTTGACCAATCAATATTTTCAACATGCAGCCTCAGGGCTGCACGTTGAAAATATTAATTGGTCTACCCCAAATAATATAATGAACATGGATTCTTCTAACTACTGCCATTGAACTGGCATGGAAGATACCACTAGAGTTTAAAGGGCTAAGCACCAAGAAATAAATGAAAGAAATAAATTATTTCTCAAAGTAAACAACCTTTTTAATAAATTTTAAAATTGTTTTTATTCTTTTAAACTATACTTTTCAAAGTCTCAAATCATGAGATTCATTTATAATGTAGTTACTATACTAGTATCTTTACTGATTACTGTTCAAACTGCTCCTGCCTGACATTCTATTGTAATTCTTTCCTAGTTTTAATCAATCATATTCCTTTGTAATTGACAATGACATGTTTTAAATTCTACCATTTTCTCGTCTCATGAAAGCCTTAGCTGATGTGCATTAATCTCCAATAAATAAATAAATACAGTATTGGAAACAATAGTATAGAAACCAATATATTGACAATTATTATGCCTCAAGTTTGTAACATCAGCCGTGATTGGTTAATTTCACACCTTCTAAAAGTCATAGTACTGGAGTTTTGGGGCAAAACACAGGTACTATCGGAACGTTCTTCCCTGGAGACGAGAGAACGTAGAAAATGTAAGCTCCACTTCCATTGATCAGCGTCAATTGGAATTTCTCAACACCAAATGCTGGCTCCGTGTCCGTTTAACTTTTTTCGGCACCGGTAGACACAAACTTACCAACAAATATATCATCTTCAGTGGGTGTGTTTTCAATTTTAACTGCAAACAATGAAATCAAAAGAATCAGAAATATTAAAAACTCACGTGTTGTTCACCACTTCAGTGAATCCTGAATATGAGTTATGACTTCAATCGAGTACTTCGCTGCTTCAGGTTTTATTTTTAGAAATCAGACAAACTCAGGTACTATCGACCGATAGAACATGAAAAGAAACATTCTAATATTATAATAGTTCCACTTGAAAGCAAGATATTCTTAAATACCCCTACTACCTACCGTACATGATGTCCTTTAAGCACATATAGAAGCAAACAGTAAGTTGTTAACATAGATTTGTCTTGGTACATTTTATTGGAAAGTTACCATTGACTCTGTCCAATAAAAAGTAACAAAACACTGGGAAAATACATTATGACCTCGAAAAAATTCTATAATTGTACCAGTAAACTTGTTTGATAACACACTGTTTTGCTCTGGACATACTGTAGTCTTGTCAGATGGTTGTTCTTTACTGCCGTGTCGCTTTGAGACTTATTTTACAATACAAACTCCCATAAAATTTTATTGTTTCTCAAAGAAATCAACCTTTTCAATAAATTTTAAATTGTATTTATTCCTTTAAAGTCTTATCTGTTCACATCTACCCAACATATTGATTTACACAGTATTCCTGAAACAACTAGTCTCGTTTTCTCATTATTGTTTCACTACCTATTTTTATTCCTCATGGCTGTGACAGTACAAATCACGTCAGCGTCGACTAGTTGAAAAATCGTTTCAACACTAAAGATCATGACCTCTTTTATAATACATACAATTCATTGCTGGGAAAAAGCCTTCGAGGCTGATCAGGAATAAACTCCCAATAAATAAATAAATTGTTTGATTTTGGCCCCACAAAGTAGATCTTCTTCTCGGGCCATTTTATGTAAAATTGCATGTGGGCAGGCCTTTTTTATTTTTATATGCCTGGGTTCCGTCCAATTATTTTTAGCTCAACTTTGACGTAAGTCAAATTTGAGCTTATGCCATGGCCAGTCGTCCGTCCTGTCCATCAACAATTCAATACGGCTCGGGCTAGAGGCCGTATTTATGAACCGATCTTTACGAAACTTCTTGGGTACCTTTGTTATGACCGTGGGACGAGAACGAGTGTTTTTGGGTCCAATCCGAAATTCAAGTTGGCCGCTGGCAGCCATTTTGTACAAAATTAGGTGCAATCAGATTTTTGCGCAGAACTTCCATATGAAAGCTCTGATTTGAATAAATTTTTGTATGAATGTTTAGTACCATGGGATACATCACATATAATACAGGTTTTTTTCTCGTGCATAAATTATGCAAATTAGACTAACTTTGATGTATTTGGTGTTACTTTCAGCACTGTAAGTGCAAATGCCAATACGGCTCGGGCTAGATGCCGTATTTATGAACCGATCTTTACGAAACTTCTTGCGTACCTTTGGTATCACCATGGGATGAGAATGAGTGTTTTTGGGTCCGGTCCAAAATTCAATATGGCCGATGGCAGCCATTTTGTACAAAATTAGGTGCAATCAGATTTTTGCGCAGAACTTCCATATGAAAGCGCTGATTTGAGTAATTTTTTGTGTGAATGTTTAGTACCATGGAATACATAACATAGAATACGGGGTTTTTCTCCTGCAGAAATTATGCAAATTAGATGAACTTTGATTTTTTCAGGGCTACTTACACACAGTAAGTACACATGTCAATATGGCTCAGTCTAGAGTCTGTATTTATGAACCGATCTTCACGAAACATCTTGGGTACCTTTGTTATCACCTTGGGACGAGAACGAGCGTTTCTGGGTGCGGTCCAAAATTCAAGATGGCTGCCAGTGGCCATTTTGTACCAAAATTAGGTCAAATCAATTTTTTGGGGTGCCTTTCTTATCACTATGCTATGAGAACAAATATTTGGGGGTTCAGTCAGACCTACTCTGGGACTCATAGATTTCTTTTCTAGTTTTGCATCTGACTGTTACCCACCTTTACAATACTTTACCTATACATTTGTTACAGGCTATGGTCAGTATTTATGTACAGACCATTACAATACTTTATATGTACCTTTGTTATCAGGTCATTACCTAGATGCTTGTCATTGCTGTGTCACATACTATACATGTACATGTCTTAACAAGTTGAGCTACAGTGTCATTGATACTTTCATTACATGAGTTATGGCTCTTTTTTTACTTAGAATTTGACCTTCTATATTAAGATATTTGTTTTCCGACTGATAACTCCAGTTTGTATTATTTGATCTCAACCAAAGTTGGTACATGTAGTACTCAGATAGTAATACAGTCAAATTTTGATTATGGGCGCTGTCCAATTATTTTTACATGAGTTATGGGCCTTTACGACTTAGAAATTTCTCATTACCATCAACATGTTGGTTTCCGATGATAACTTGAGTTTGGATTCATAGATTCGGACCAAACTTGCTTTATGCCTCAGTAATATCAAAATGAAGGTTAATTTCGAATTGGGGCACGTCCCGATGATTTTTACAAGAGTTTTGGAGCTTTTCGACTTGGAAATTTGCATATTTTAATCAACATTTTTCAGAACTTTGTTTATGGCATAACTTGAACAATAGTTAATGGATTTCAAATTTTTTTGGTCTAGGTCTATGTACCAACAATGTCTACATCAAGTTCGATGGTCAACCATATCCAAGGAAAATTATAGGAGTTATTGCCCTTTGTTAATAAATATTGTGTAATGCTTGTTTATGTAATAACTTAAACATTAGCAACCAAATATATTTTTTTTTTGTATATATCTCTTTGGGAACAATGTATGCCTCAACTTTGATGACCACCATTATCTGATGAAAATTGTCAGAGATGTTGCTCTGAGTCCCTTTCCCCACCCCCCCCCCCCCCCACCCCCCTCTGCCAATGTCATTTAGGCAATTTTTCCCAGAATGCATTTTAAAGGATTGTGAGTTATTGTATGCAAAAAAAAAAAATTGATTCCTATAGCACCTGTTCCCCCTCCCCTATTCCCCCCCCCTTTCATTTACATATTATTTTTTTTCTTAGCCCCAAAATGCATATTTAAGGATTTGGAGTGATTAGATGCAGAAAAAATCTGACTCACACCCCCAGGACATATTAGGCACCGGGCGTAGCCCTTGTTTAATTTCGTGATTATTTCTTTGCCATCAAAAGTTCATGTTCTTCGTATGTTTTATGTTTTAGGCCTCATAATCTACAGAACAGCCTGGGTGGTAATGTATTTCATCCCTTGAGTGCAAGAAGGCTTTGCAATGCTAAAGCTTTGCAAATCCTTGTTACACTCAATGGACAAATTTATCAATTTTAATATTAACTTGGGTAAAATATCAGACATGAACCAAAACCATTTAATTTTTATTTTTTAAGTTTGTATGGTCTTAAAAAGAGAGCATGGCAGCAGCCAAAAGGACCATGCAAGAGAGCCTGAGAAACAGATCTTTAATTTTTTTAGGCCTTAAGTATGATTGTTATCCTCAAGTGGAATTAAATGATATAAAGATTATCTTGGAGGAAAACCCTGGATTCTTCTCCTCTGAGACAGATTCAGAAAATCAAAGAGGACTGTTTTACCTTCAGTGAAAATGCTCTTCTTGAAAAATGGGCCGGTATTCCATAAATGACCTTATCAAATGACTCGTCCGTTTTGTTCACTTTAAAACATTTGATATTTTGTTTTCATATTAATCAGTGATAAATAAAGCCTCCTGTCAATTTCAAAACTAGACAATTTGATTGGCTGAACAAAATACAACTGGGCCACATTTTCATAATTTGCATAATTAGAGTTGGGAGCTTTCATTGGTCAATTTAAAAACTGGACAATTTGATTGGCTAAACAAAATACAACTGGGTCACATTTGCATAATTTCAGTAAGGAGAATTTACGTTATCTGTCCTATTTAGGGTGGGTTATATTGTATTAATCTTTTACCTAACGTATCGGCAAAAACCATCTCGTTCAATACAAGAAAAACATCATTCATTTTTTTTTATATTTTCACTTTTTGCTTCCAAAACATAGGTTATGACCCCTCATTGGAACTAGCATGTCACGCTCGTTCCAATGAGGGGTCATAACCTATGTTTTGGAAGCAAAAAATGAAAATTTTTAGTTATCAGAGGATGTTTTTTTCCAAGTGCCGTTTGCAACTCAAGTAAAAAGTCATACTAAGTGGCTAATTTGTGCATATGTGTGTCATATGATAAATAGAAGGTGAGCCCAAACGGAAAATTTGGACGAGTTTCATAAGGTTTTTTTTGAGAAAAACACTCATTCCATATCCTCTATTTATGTAGACTCATGATTCAAGCTAGAGGAAGCCATACAAATTTTCAAAAACGTTTGAAACACACTTTTTGTGTGATATGCTACTTGAAAAATCAAGCATGTGATATCTCGAGCCTTCTGCCCGAAAAGAGTTGACTCTCTCAAATTATTTGATGTTGAAATCACTAACATATGCATTTATTTTTAGTCGAGTTGTGACGAAGTCAAACTCGACTTATAGTTTGGTGAATGGCGGGCGGGCGGGCGGGCAGTCGGGCGGGCGGGGCGGGCGGGCAGGCGGGCGGGGCGGGGCGGATGGGCGGGCGGGCGGGCGGGCGTAAACAATTGGTTTCCGGATGATAACTTGATAGTGGTTCAACTCACATTCATTAAACTTCATACATAGGTTGGTCTTGGTGGGAGGAAGAACCCTATTGATTTTGGACATGCTACGTCGAAGGTCAAGGTCACAGTGACCTTGAACATAGTAAATCTTAAACAATTGGTTTCCGGATGATAACTTGATAATGGTTCAACTCACATTCATGAAACTTCATAGGTAGATTGGCCTTGGTGAGGGGAAGAACCCTATTGATTTTGGACTCGCTACGTCCAAGGTCAAGGTCACAGTGACCTTTAACATAGTATATCGCAACAATTGGTTTCCGGATGATAACTTGATAGTGGTTCAACCTAGAGTCATGAAACTTCATAGGTGTGTTGGCCTTGGTGCGAGGAAGAACCCTATTGATCTTGGACTCACCAGGTCAAAGGTCAAGGTCACAGTGACCTTGAACATAGTATATCGCAACAATTGGTTTCCGGATGATAACTTGATAGTGGTTCAACCTAGAGTCATGAAACTTTATAGGTGTGTTGGCCTTGGTGCGAGGAAGAACCCTATTGATCTTGGACTCACCAGGTCAAAGGTCAAGGTCACAGTGACCTTGAACATAGTATATCGCAACAATTGGTTTCCGGATGATAACTTGATAGTGGTTCAACCTAGAGTCATGAAACTTCATAGGTATGTTGGCCTTGGTGCGAGGAAGAACCCTATTGATCTTGGACTCACCAGGTCAAAGGTCAAGGTCACAGTGACCTTGAACATAGTATATCACAACAATTGGTTTCCGGATGATAACTTGATAGTGGTTCAACCTAGAGCCATGAAACTTTACAGGTGTGTTGGCCTTGGTGCGAGGAAGAACCCTATTGATGTTTGACTCACCAGGTCAAAGGTCAAGGTCACAGTGACCTTGAACATAGCATATCGCAACAATTGGTTTCCGGATGAGAACTTGATAGTGGTTCAACCTAGAGTCATGAAACTTCATAGGTGTGTTGGCCTTGGTGCGAGGAAGAACCCTATTGACCTTGGACTCGCCAGGTCAAAGGTCAAGGTCACAACTCGACATTGGATCTGTGATCCTGAGCGGCATTTTTATCATTTAATCTGATAAAGAACTGTTAATTTTTTGGAAATTTGTCAAGCCCAGAAAGCTCGGATTGACCTCTCTCACCATGTTTGTACTAGTATAATAGTATACTTCGGTGTTATTTCAGCAAAATTTTGACTCTTTAAATCATGATTGTATCTTCCATGTCAGGTTAATTGCATTAGGAGGAAGAGTCCATATTTATTTTTTAGGAGAGGACCAGTTATTATTTTCAGTGTGCAGGCTACCACACCTCCCCCCCCCCCCCCCCCCCCCCTCCGCCTAGCCCCCCCCCCCCCCCCCCCCCCCCCTCCCCCTCCACCTCAAATTCACTCGGCCGGCATTTACTCTTACGAAATTAGAAATTATAAACCTGACCTTAAAGAGAGATTTTGGGGGTTCAAAGGGTTAAAGCATATCATATGTTTCTAATTTTTTTTTTTTTTTGTGGTGCTAAAGGAAATATTTTTATTTAGAAAAAGGAGAGTCGGAATTCTCTGTTATAAGATCATCAAACTGTATTTTCTTCATAGGAATTCGATGAAGAATGGTCAAGAAAAATTCAGTTGGAGAAATTTAGATGGCATAATTCTCAGTGGTTAGAAATGGTTGAATCTCGGCAACTAGAAGATATAAATGATGGTTATATGTATCCAGAAGATGGTTATGATCCCTATATACAAGATGCAGATATTCTAGACAGACCTGATTTATTCTATGGTGAGAATGTTCACAAGAAAGCAGCTTCTCTGTATTTCTGTTATATTTCCTTTTCTATTCTAATTAATGTTACATTGTCATACAGAATGTTATTATATATGAAGATATATGATGACAGACTAGGAAATTTCAGGAAAAACCAGGTCTATCCTTTTGAAAATCACAAGATATTCTAGACAGACCTGATTTATCCTATGGTGAGAATGTTCACAAGAAAGCAGCTTCTCCGATATTTCTGTTACATTTCCTTTTCTATACTAATTGTCCCCGAAAAACTTTTTGGGGGACTATAGAAATCAGTGGTGTCCATCCATCCATCCATCTATCCATCCATCCATCCCTCTGTCCTTTGTCCATCTGTCTGTCCATCCATCCATGCATGCGTCCATCCATCCATCTGTGTGTCCGTCCCACTTGGTGTCCCCATGATAACTCCAGTTTGGATCATTTGATTGGAACCAATTTTGGTATGTGACCTTCTTAGCCCAAACCACAGGCCAAGTTCGAATATGGGTTTCGGACAGATTATTATACCCCCCCACATACAAAGTTTGGGGGGGTATATAGGAATCACCCTGTCCGTCTATCCGCCCGCGTGTTTGTCCGTCTGTCCATCCTTGTAAGCGCAACTCCTCCTAAACCGTGTGAAGAATTTTCATGAAACTTTACACAATGGAAGAACTCCATATGAAGATGTGCATGAAGCAATATAATTCCATTCTGACATTTCCAAGGGCAGATAATCTAACTTATACATTTCAGGCATGGGGGTATCACTTTGTGAGTTTGCTCACAGTACCTCTAGTTTTTCTTAGAGTTATACCCCTTTTTCGACTTAGAAATTTCAAGATTTGTGGTGTCCGGATAATAACTCCAGTTAGGATTATTTGATCGGAAAGAATTTTGGTATGTGACTTTCTGGGGTAATAATACAGGTCAAGTTCGAATAAGGGTTTGAACCCATCATTTTTACCAGAGTTATGCCCCTTTTTCTACTTGTTTTTTTTCGGGGGACATGTTACCGAGTGGCCTTTTATTAAAGTTACATTGTCATACAGAATGTTATTATATATGATGATATATGATGACAGACTAGGAAGCTTCAGGAAAAACCAGGTCTATCCTTTTGAAAATCACATGAAATTGACTGAAAACAAGCTATTAACCCTTTACCCAATGTAATGGTCTAAACCGGGGGCGCGGTGGCTCAGTTGGTAGAGGTGCAGGCTGCAAGCCGAGAGGTCCTCAGTTCGAATCCCACCTGCGGCCACCGCGTTGTGTCCTTGGGCAAGACACTTCACCCCCATTGCCCATGTGGGGGCACGGTGTAATACACTGCCCTGACTAACCCTAGGGATTGCACGGGATTAGTTGATAGGCTGTTATATCACACATTACATAAAAATATACCCTGGCTCATGCTGTAAAAATACACAGGGTTAGTTGGTTACATGTTACATGGGGTGCAGGATTTAAGGAACTAATGGAAATGCTTATACTGGAGTGTGGAAATTTTTTATGTCTATGCACCAAAAAGTCGGGTGGCATATTGTTTTACCCATGTCTCTATCCCGTTCCATCCATCCTTTCTCATGAGATACATTGGGTGGCTAGCAATTAGCCTAAAGGAACATTATGTTTCTAATTTGCCTGTGTCCCAAGATGCTCAAGCAAACATGTTTAAAAAGACTCTATGTGGCTTAATATGTGCTCTCAGTGCATGTCCTGAAATTAGACACACAAGTTATGGAAACCATGTTCTCACAAGAGACACATTGTGCCAATCTGTTAGCATAAAGGTACATTGTGTGGCTACAAGGTTGGAGTTCCATCCATCTGTCCATCCATCCATCTGTCCATCCATCTTACAGTTTTCAAGCCAGAACCTTTTTTATCTCAACTTGACAACGTCAAGTATGAGCCACTGGGATGGGTTGCGATCCATCGTCCGTACGTACGTTCATCTGTCCATCCATCCACAATTCCTTTAGCACACCCTACAGGCTGCAGCTCTCACCCTATCAGTCCCGTATTTCAAATGTGGCTTTGGGGCAATGTCTAGATGGGAACTATCAATTTTTTTTCGGATTTGAAAAACATGGCCTCTAATGGCAATCTTAGATTTGGCATATAAATTCTTAACAATTCCATTAGCACACCCTACAGGCTGCATTGCTCCCCTGATCTTTTTCAAATTTCATTTGTAGCTTTGGTGTGATGTCTAGATGAGAGCTATCAAATATTTCTGAAAAACATGGCCGACAGCAGCCATATTGGATTTGGATATAAATTGACAACAATTCCATTAGCACACCCTACAAGCCACATCCCTAACCCATCTTTTTAGAAATTTCATCTGTACCTTTGGTGTGATATCAAGATGGGAGCTATCAAATTTTTCTGCATTTCTTTGAAAAACATGACCAATAGTGGCCATCTTGGATTTGGCAAATGAATTGTCAGCAATTCCATTAGCAGACACCAGGTCCATACCTCTCACCCGATCTTTTTCAAACTTCATATGCAGCTTTGGTGTGATGTCTTTTCTGTAGAAACTTGAGTGAATGACTTGGCATTACTGGATCTTTGTATTTAGTTCAGTGGGGGCGGGGTGGCTCAGTAGTTAGGGGTGCATGCTGCAAGCCGAGAGGTCCTCAGTTTGAATCCCGCCTGCGGCAACCATGTTGTGTCCTTGGGCAAGACACTTCACCCACATGGGGGCATGGTGACGCTGTGTGCTGAGGCGCACTGCACATCGATGGTGGTTCTCTCTCGGTACTCCGGCTTTCTCCACCTGTGAACTGTCGCAGTCATGATTAGCCATTGTGCAGAAATATGTGACCTTAAACACCAATGAATAAATAAGTAATATTTAGTTCAGTCCGTTGTTGGGGGGTGCGGTGGCTCAGTAGGTAGAGGTGCAGGCTGCATGCCGAGAGGTCCTCGGTTCAAATCCTACCTGCGGCAACCGCGTTGTGTCCTTGGGCAAGACACTCCACCCCCATTGCCCATGTGGGGGCACGGTGGCGCTGTGTACTAAGGCGTACTGCACGTCAATGGTGCACCTATCTTCAACCAATGCTAACCCTGCTTGTGTGGAATTAGTATGTCGGGGAGCTGACAGTTGCTCAGTGGTTCTCTCCGGGTACTCCGGCTTCCTCCACCCATAAAACTGTCGTGGTCATGATAAGCCGTTGTGCAGAAATATGTGACCTTAAACACCAATAAATAAATCAGTCCGTTGTTGGACAAGTTGAGCTGCAGTGTCATTGACACTTTCATTATTTTACAGGGTATTTATGCATATACCAAAGGTGTGCATATTGCCAGAAATTTGATTTTGTTTTATTTTTTTCGCAAAATTACGGTTTGTTGAATTTAGAATACTTTTGTGAAACTTTGAATATAGGGTACATGAATTGTCTAGCAGATGCCGCCCATAGTTTTCAAGCTAGAACCTTTTTTGTTTACAGGGTATTTATACATTTATCAAAAGTGTATATATTATGAGGATTTTGATTTTTTTTTCTTTCAATATTTTACAAGATTACGGGTTGTTGAACAGTACATGGAGAGTGGATTGTAACAAAATCATCCGTGGAGTGGGATTATCACCCAAGTTATCACTTTCAAATTCTTTACACATGGACAAAAAATACAAGCAATGTTTCAGCCAATGAACCTCCGGGTTTAACCCAGAGGTCCATTGGCTGGAACTTTGCTTGTGCTTGTTGTGCTTTGTAACAAATTTGAAATTATTGCTTGGGTGGAATCTCCACTCTGCAGGTGATTCAGTGATAATACACTCTACGCATACTGTATAGTGTACATGATACTTCTTTTTTTTATTTCACAGGGTCCTTACACATATACTAAAGGTGTGTATATTGTCGAGACTTCAGGTTTCAAGCTAAAACTCTTTTTTTTTTTTAATTTTGAAGGATGTTTACAAATATTTTTGCTGAAAAAATCAGTGAATAGTTATATTTTTTTTTATTACAGTGTGTTATTGTAAAGTCATTTAATCTATTATCTTCAGTGCTGGAAATGAATAAAATTGACGGGTGCATTTTTAAGCTCTCGCGAAAATCAGAGACGAGAGTAAATTCAGGCCTGGTCTTTTGAGGAGAGCTATAGCTCCCGCTCTCCTAGGCTCCATCAAAATCAATTTAAGGAGAGCAATAAATGCTCTCCTTGAGAGCTGTAATAGCTCTCCTTAAACCTTCAATTCCCTTTTTAATAACAGACTTAAGTATAGAATAACTCTCCTGGCACAGGTTTAGGGGAGCTCCCCTAGATTTTTCAAAAGTCCAGGCCTGGTAAATTGCACCCATAAAATGTTAGTATATGAATTTTTGAGGAAATGCTGTTACCAGAAATCTTAACCCTTCGAACACAAGCGGCCGCTTTTCCAGCCAGGAACACGATACGTCATAACGTCATTAAATAGGATGGCTGTTCGGTAAATGTGTGGGGTAGACCAATCAGTATTTTCAATGTGCAGCCCCGAGGCTGCACATTGAAAATATTGATTGGTCTACCCCAAATAATGAATATGGACTCTTCTAATTGCTGCCAATGAACTGGCTTGGCAGATACCACTAGTGTTTGAAGGGTTAAATGTATAAGGAATTGCTGAATTATGACAATAACTTGTCACTGGCCACAGTGTGCTGTTTTCTCAAAACAACACACATTTATATGCCTTCACAGTATATTGGTGCTCCACAGTATTTTTGAACGAGTGCATTTTTTAGCTCCCGTAAAATAGAAATCATGGTTGCTGATGGGAGCAATTGCACTCGCACCCGTCTCATTTCCAGGACTGTATCTTATGAAGTAATTATACCTTATAGAGGTGATAAATGTTTTGTGCCGTTAAATTCATCATTTAACAGGCTTCAAGATATACTTGCTACATAAATATACTCAAAATATTAGTTATTTTGAAATACAAATCTAAATTAAACGATATGGTAGAACTCGTGGGGGCACCATATATATCTTATAGACACAGCACATGTACAAGTAACAAATCAAGAGGCAGCCAAGACTTGGATAGAAATTACTGCTAAGCTGCTAGACTCACTAGGTGTTGTGTGGTAGAAAGTCCTAAAAATTACCAAACCACTATTCATGCTGCCCTGAAATGTTTTGGTTACAAGTGGAATTGTTTTCGGTGCCAAATTAAATATTTTAGTACCAAATGGTGTCTTGATTATAAATAAGGCTGTTAAAAAAAAAAATTGTTTCTCAGGCACCTCCCTTGTATAGAAAATCAGCCTGATCACCTTTTTTTCACCAGGAAATCTCTTCTTTGACACTATTTTGCACTTGTAGGACAAATATTTTACCAACTATACCTTGTTTGACAAAGCTCCGCTGATGTGCATAAATACGATAGAAAAATATCATGAATACAATAAAAAAAACAAACCCTGTGTGCACCCATTCCAGCTTGGAGTTAAGTACTCTTTGCAGTACAGCCAATTATGGGAATTTGAACACACCTGTAAAGAATCTGTCATACTGTAGTGGTAACTGAATTGGATACCACACTGTGGATTTTCCAGGGACTAGGAAACTATCGTCAAACAATAGCGATATTTAGCTGTTAGATTACGTAGTCATATAAACTGTTATACAATTAGGGCATAGGTGTCACCACATATATTGAAAAAATCTGGTTTCCTGTTGGGCTTGCTTCATCTAAATCAGCTTGCCCACCCCAAAACACATTTGCTCATATTATAAGGCCTATATTAATATAATATGCTTTCTTTTCGTAATCAATGCAAACTTAAAAAAAAGTAAGAATTAAATGGTTTATGTCTGCTATTCTACCCAAGTTATTGATGAATTTATCCCTTGAGTGCAACAAGGGTTTGCAATGCTTTAGCATTGCAAAGCCTTCTTGCATTCAAGGAACGAAATACACTTGAGGATATTGAAATTAAATTTTTGAATTTTGAATAATTAACCCTCTCCACAGTGATGTCAGAATTTCAACCCAAAATGTTTTCCATAATGCAACTCAGATTTTATCAAATTCAGTCCTGTTTGACAGTGCTAAGTGAACTCTGTCAAACAAGTTGAATTATTTCAGTTCCTGTGGGAACCCGGGAAGTGAAGCAGTGCTTGTTTAATGTGGTAAACAAGCTCTGTCTGTTTTACTAGTAAAATAGGACCCGTTCAATAATGTCTGGAGTGGAAGACCTCTAAAATGGACAACATGGGCATAAATCACCAAAGAAAGAAGAGAGTTGTACAGAAAATTCATTGAAGCTAAAATTCAGAGCCGAAAGAGGAGATTCGTCAAGGTGGGAGAAGAGGTAGTTTAGCTATCCAAACATTGTGACTTGCAATGGGAAAGCTGAGACATTCGGATAGCTGAACTAGGAGTAGGTGAAGAGGAAACTTCTGATTTTGTGAAAAGAATGAGAAACAATACTATTGACAGAAAATTGTAGCAGATCTGAGAATTTTTGTAATTACCGTATTTACTCTATATATTGGGAGACTCTATAATTTGGGACACACATTTTTTCCAGAAATTTTTTTTTTTTCTTATGCTCCAATGTTTGGGACACTCCGGAGACTTGTTTCCAGCTGGCCCAGTCACCTGAAAACGGTGGAAAATGCTCAATATTAAAGCTAAGTTTATGTTTAATTTTCCTTTTTAAACAATAAAAAATTGATAATACATACTGATTTGTGTTGTTTTTATTTAAATCTGTTCCTAAGTTTTAATATTTACAGTCCAGACTGAGATGAGGAAGACTATTTAATATTACATTGTGACAGTCTTCAACCCTTTACTGAACGCTAGTGGCAGATGACACTCATAAAAAGAATTCTTGTGTAACTAAAAATCTTCATTTTTTGCTTCCAAAACATAGCTTATGACCTCTCATTAGAACAAGCGCAATATGCTCGTTCCAATGAGGGGCATAAGCTATGTTTTGGAAGCAAAAAATGAAAATCTAAAAAAAAAAATAAAATTGGATGGCGATTTTTGTATATGGTGATGGAAAACGAATCACACACAACTTGATTCAGCATCAAAACAATACCAGGTTGTGTTTTTTACCCATTTTCTAAGATGTGGGACATCTGTGAAAATATTTATTTTTAGCTGTCCCAATACATAGAGTAAATACGGTATTTGTTTCAGTTTAATAAATAAAGTGGTTATTACTTGGTTAGTTTCATATTGACCGAGATATCAGTCCTCGATAATTTCACATGAGCCTTCGATCTTTAGTCTTAGGTTGATATTAAGTTACCTCTAATTATTGGGCTTTAGGTTTAGCATATTACAGGAGTATACAATGTAAACTTGACAGATAACACACCTTGCTTTATTTTTAATAGATGGCTATGATCAAGCTGTTATGATGGATGGTCACCTCACACCTGAGTACATTGAAGAGTCATATGGATACAGGTTTGTATATATTGTTTAGTGATTGAAAGAAAATTTGTCCCCAGTTTCTCATTGATGAACATGACCAGTATGTCTTACATGCGGTAATTATAGTAGTTTCAACGATCTGAATGTTTGAATCGCCTCAATGCTGGAAGTTCTGTTTAAGCTTTACCTAACATGAAAAGCAGACGACACTTTCAAACAAAATTCTTGAATATTTAATTTTTAGCTCACCTGAGCGAAGCTCAAGGGGAGCTTAACTGATCACTTTCCGTCCATCGTCTGTCATTAACTTTACATTATCGACTTCTCACGACCTGCTGCACCAAATTCAACAAAATTTGCTGTTCATGTTCCCTATCATATGTCAATTCAAGTTTGTTCAAATCAAGTTGACCCGCCCCTCAGTAGGGCCACTCCCAAAAAGTGTGCTTAAATCTTAAAAAATCTTCTCATGAACCAGCTGTAACAGAGACTTGATATTTGGTGCAGCTTCCTTTTGAGGTGTAGACTCAGATTTGTTCAAGAGAAGTTTGAGGAGCTATATTTGCCTTCGTTATGGGAGGGGCAAGAATTTTCGCCAAGCCCAAAATTTCTATTTTCCAAATCGAGAGGCAGATTTAAACCAAATTTGATATGAGGGCTTATTGGGCCATAAGTACTTAATTTATGCCCAAATATTTTTTCCCGTCGCCCCATGGGAACCACAGGAGCTAAAAATAGAAAAAGAAAATAAAATGCCCTTATCTCCAAAACTACACAGCACTGTGAATTCTTATTTGGTGTGAAGCTTCCTTAGGACCAACAGAATGGAATGGTAAAAAAATTGCTATCGGTTTTATCATGGGGTACTTTTTGGGGACTTTGAAAAAGTGCCGAGTCAGCATTTTTTAACACTGTGGGTAATGGGAAAAACATTTAACACTACTTTTCTCCCAAACCACTGCTCCAAAAGCTTTCAAATTTCACATATAACATCTTTGGAAGATTGTTTCACATGTTTATTGAAATCATTTCCCCGAGTCCATATTTGGGCTCTCTATGGAAGCCCAAATGTTTCAATTAGTGCTGTATGAGGAATATTCTTTAAAAATCTTCTTCTTCAGATCTATCAATAGGAATCTTTTGATATTTGGTATGCGGCATGCTTAGGGAGGTGAGATTCAAGTTTGTTCAAGCCAAATCCCTGGGTTCATATTTAGGCTGAAAATTTGGGGTCCCAGTCCGGACTTAGAATCTTGGACCAAAATCTGGAAATCAGTGTTTGGTTTTTTATGCGTTTTGGACAATTTTAAGACAAAAGAATTTTTTTTTACACTGAAAATTAGGGGTCCGGGTGGGACTTGGAAAATTTTGGACTAAAATCCAGAAATTAGTTTTTTGGTTTTTTATGCATTTTGGTCAATTTTAAGAAGAAGAAAAAAAAAATTTTAGTACATATTTTGTTTGGGATTTAGAAAATTTCCAAACAAAAATAAAAAAATCTGTTTTTTATGCGTTTATCTCAATTTTGGGACGTAAAAGTGCAGGAATTGAAAATAGAAGGCAAATCTTGTGTATTGTGTGGGCACAGTCACCTCATCTAGTTGGTATATGCTTTTCTTAGGAGGGGCGTATGCAGCTTATTCAATTCCTGTCCCTGGTTTGAAATTAAGACTACCATGTCAGGTGAGTGCCCAATGGCCCCCTGATGTTACCTTAAACACCAATAAATAAATAAATGGCCCCCTGGGGCCTCATGTTTTCACTTTTTGTCTCAAAAACATAGGTTATAACCCCTCATTGGAACGAGCCCAATTTTGGCAGTTACATTGGGGTAAAGGGTTAATCTTCACCAAACATGAATGGCAGACAACATTTGCAAAAAAATTCTTGCATAATTCACTGGTGAAGTTATCGTTTATAATCCAACCCAGAAATCCCAGTAAATCACACTTTGGAAAGCAATAAATCCTGTTAATAGATATATCTACTCAAATCTTGCCAGTAACACAGTTGAACTTTTAAATTTCTCATGTTGCAGTTTTGATAAAAGCAGTACTCTTTACATTTCAAACATTGAAACTTATTGAATTTTACAGAATTTAACATTTTATGTGGCACTCTTGAGAAGTGAATTGGTGCTAAAATAGGTTAGATCTTTTTACACCAAGAGTGGCATTTCGTCTCCTGTTTAACTTTTATTTCATTTATTATGCCGAGGGCATATCTAGTGGAGACCTCTCTCCGTCCATCCTTTCATCAGTCTGTTCATCTGTCCGTCCATCCATTTGTTCATCTATCCATCCGTACCAACATTTTCCCCTGTCTCTCAGCCACTGCTACTCTGATTTGAATGATATTTGGTGTTGTGATCGAGCATCATGGGGGAACAATATCTGTATAGTATGAGTTTATTCCACACATTTTTAGCTCAGTTTTAACGTAGTCAAATTTGAGGTTATGTCATGGCCCGTCTGTCTGTCCGTCCGTCAACAATTCAATACGGCTCGGACTAGAGGCCGTATTTATGAACCAATTTTAATGAAATTTCTTGGGTCCCTTTGTTATCACCGTGGGACGAGAACAAGTGTTTTTGGATGCGGTCCGAATTCAAGATGGCCACCAGCAGCCATTTTGTACCGAAATTAGTGCATTCAGATTTTTGTACAGAACTTCTGTATGAAAGTTCTGATTTGAATAAGTTTTTGTTTGAATGTTTAGTAACATGGAATACATCACATATAATTCAGGTTTTTTTCTTGTGCAGAAATTATGCAAATTAGATTAACTTTGATTTATTCAGTGCTCCTTATACACTGTAAGTACACATGTCAGTAAGGCATGGTCTATGGGCTGTATTTATGAACCGATCTTCACGAAACGTCGTGGGTACCTTTGTTATCACCTTGGGACGAGAGCGAGTGTTTTGGGGTGTGGCCCAAAATTTCAAGATGGCCGACAGCGGCCAATTAGACAAACTCTGATTTATACAGTGGTACTTGAACACAGTAAGTGCACAATTCAATACGGCTCTGGCTAGAGGCCGTATTTATGAACTGATCTTCACAAAACTTCTTGGGTACCTTTGCTGTCACCTTGGGACAAGAAGTGTTTTGGGGTTTGGTCTAAAATCCAAGATGGCTACCGTTGGCCATTTTGTGCTGAAATTAGGTGCAATCAGTTTTTTTGTGCAGAACTTGTATATTTATTGATGACTTTTTCTTTGGAAGGAGTTGATGAGTTTACTTTTAGCTCAACTTTGACGTAGTCAAATTTGCTGTTTTGTCCAGGTCCTGGCCCGTCGTCCATCTCTACGTCTGTCCGTCTGTCAACACGGCTATGGCTACAGGCTGTATTTTGTCAGCGATCTTTATGAACCTTCTTGGGTATATTTGTTTTCACCGTGCGGTGAGTACAGGTGTTTTTGGGTGCAGTCCGAAATTCAAGATGGCCACCAGTTGCCATTTTGTTCCGAAATTAGGTGCAATCAGTTTTTTGTACAGAACTTTTATATGAAAGTTCTGATTTGAATAAATTTTTGTATGATGTGTTTATTCAAGTGTGTTAAAGCCAAGTTCCTGTGTTAATATTTGGTGTTGTTTGGGGAGGGTAAACATTATTAGCACAACCTGATTTTCTATTTCCAATGAGAAAAATAAAACCTCCTCTCCCATGGGAACCCTATGAGCTAAAGATAAAAAATTCAAAATACCTATATTTTAAGAAGGACTGGACAAATATTTATTAGTATGAATCAACCTTAGAAGGGTTTGAATCAAACAGGCCAAAACAGTTGCTAACATTTGGCTTATGGTGCACCATACAAGGATCCCCATTGTAACATTAACCTCATGAAGATTTCTTTTCTAGTTTAGCATCTAACTGTCACCCACCTTTACAATACTTTACCTGCACATTTGTTACAGGCTACGGTCGGTATTTATGTACAGAACTTTACAATACTTTACATGTACCTTTGTTATCAGGTCATTGCCTAGATGTGTGTCATTGCTGTGTCACATACTATAAATGTACATGTCTTACACAAGTTGAGCTACAGTATCATTGCCACTTTCATTATGAGAGTTATGGCCCTTTTTCACTCTTTCGACTTAGAAACTTTTTGGTGGGTTCGGGGGCATTGGCACATGTTTTGCATTGCCCCTCTTGTAATACTGATTAAATAGTGAGCAAAAGGGTAGTTGACAAAAGTACACCTGATCTAATAAGCTGATTCTGCGGAGAAAATGGACTGATAAATAAATTACTTATCCCAAATGTATTGCTCACTAGTCTCGACAGTCTTTCTGCACTAATTCAACACATTGCGCCCACATATGAATAAAGGTGGCATGCCATTTACATCTTAAGAACATCTGCAGCAACTAACTGATCTTGCCAAAGTTAGCTCGCATGTAAGTTGTTTCTATTTATTTTGGCATAAATTCTGTTTAAACTCCCCACGGGAACCCCGGGAAGTGAAGCAGTGCCTGTTCACTGCGGTAAACAGGCTCTGTTTTACTGGTAAAATCGGACCCAGTCACCACTGCTTGGGAGATGCAAACCCTCTCTAAAATGGGTAACATGGCTTATTAACGCTCACCCCTGGTTTTGAGGTGATACTCATGTTGTGTCATGATTAGCCATTGTGCAAAATTATGTGACCTTAAACACCAATAAATAAATAAATTCTGTTAAAACAAAAACAGCATGCCTGGCATTGTAAAAACAGAAAAGGCTAAAAAGCATTACAACACTTTTTTCCTACAGGTTACCACCATGTTATATTGTGTAACCTGCTAACAGGTCATAATGTAAGATGTTTAGGCCAAACGAAGTTAAGAATCTGTTTTCCAGACCCTCCCACATGGTCATTTTGGCTCTCTCTTTTTATAACCAATGCAAACTTAAAAAAATAAAAAGTAAATGGTTTATGTCTGATATTTTACCCAAGTTAATAAAATTGATAAATTTGTCCCTTGAGTGCAAGAAGGCTTTGCAATGCTTTAGCATTAAAAAGCCTTCTTGCACTCATGGGATGAAATAAAGCACCACACACACTATTTTGTAGATTGTGAGGCCTAAAACATAAAAAACAAACCAAGAATATGAACTTTTGATGGCAAAAAAATAATTTAAAAAATTAAAAATAAAACAAAAAATTGCCCGCCCTCATGTTATTTTATAATAAATGGCCTGAGAAACAGAAGATCTACTGTATGGGGCGTTACCACCATGTTATATAGTGTAACCTGCTAACAGGTTACAATGTAATCTGTATATTTCCAGGCGTATAAAAATCTTCTACACATGCATATAATGATTTCAATTCTAATTACTTCCAGGGGTGAATATGATCAGTATGATCCATATGTCAGACCAGAATCTCATATGGGTTTCATTGTTGATGGACAACCAGTGGATGAATATGGTAGACCCATAGAAGCAGTAGATGAGTATGGACGACCTGTAAATCCATACGGTCAACCTTATGATGATGATGGAGAGTATCCTCCATATGTAAATGGTGGTGATCAAGAAGATGGTTTTGATTACCGATATGACAGATATAATAGAAATAATTATAACAACAACCGATATAATGGATATGATGGGCAGTAAATTTTGTGTAGTAATTTATTATAAATATATTGCTTTATCATTTATGGAGGTATCAGTGATGAAGATGTTCAGCACCGTATCATGTGAGGAGACATAATACTAGTTAAAGGTAGTGATTAATCGATGTTCGGCAATCACATCTGACATCGGCCGATTTTAACCCTTTACAGTGTATCTCGTCTTGTGTCGATCAAGAACGAGGTATATGGTTCTTCTTTGTAAGGCATTATGACAGTTGTTATCCAACTCACGGTCAAACTGGCTTTATGGATGAAATATTTCCCGACCTTATTATAATATGTTTATGTTAAATAATCAACAAACATACTCAATTTGCTTCTACTTTGGTTCTCCAATTTACCAATTTTCAAATTTTCACTCATTTTCCTTCGTTCGGGAGGTCAAATATTATAGCCCTCCTGTCAGAGAGGTCATCCCCCCCCCCCCTCCCCCCGTCGAAAAATCCCTGGCACCACCCCTGACCCTTTAACCAACATGAAAAGAAGACGACACTTGCAAAGTAAATTCTTGAATAACTATTTTTTTTCATTTTTTGTCTCAAAAACATAGGTTTTGACCGTTACGTTGGATAAAGGGTTAAGCCATCGGTTGACCATCGGTAGAGGTGTTTGAACATCAGTCCATGCGGATGGTAACATGGTACACCACTGGATCAAATTGTTTGCATTTATGTCTGATAAACATTCTCATACAAGCAGTAACAAACTTAATCAGTTGCCACAATGATTGTCAGGAATCAAGATTGGCCAAATTTCATTGATTGGTCTGATCTTCCCCTTGATTGCTGCTCATGACACACATGCCATGTGTTGTGTAATGACTCGATGCAATGCGACATCAGCAGAAACAAGTTAACCCTTTACCCAACATAACGGCCAAAACTGGTCAGCGCTATTCATAAACTTCATTCAATTTTTATTACTTTTTTTTTTGTCACAAAAACATGGCTTATGACCCCTCATTGGAACGTGCTCAACGAGCTCATTCCAATGAGGCATCATAAGCTATGTTTTTGACTCAAAAAATCAAAAAAATTGGTGCTTCAAGAAATTAATTTTGAAGTGTTGTCTGCTTTTCATGTTAGGTAAAGGGTTAATTGTTGATCAAAGACGCTGCACTATTAACTTGTTTCCACTCATGTCGTATTTTTATTCTAGTACACACACTGACATACTCTTCAGGTCAAGAAACTAATCAACCTGATTGCACTGTAAAAGTAACCCTGTTGTATGCATTCTTAAACATACTCCTTTTGGTGGTTACTATCTAACATCAGCACTCACAATCGGCAGATTGTGTGCTCATCTAATTGGCAAGCAGATGACGCTAGCAAATCTTTATCGATTAACTGGTAGAGTGCTGGAAGCCCATATTTGGGCTTTACTCTAAAGTGCAGGTACTGCAACTCAAAGGCTTCAAACTATGTGGATATCCTTCATATTATCTTTGAATCTAAATTATTTGGTCTATATGGATTTTCCTGCAGGCACTCTCCCATAAATTGTAACATGGCGAAGACTTGTGAATAAATTTTGATGGCTAAAAATAATTCAGCACTCTATAATCACTAGTTTAAGGGAGCATGGTCGCTCAGTGGTTATTTCATTGGACTTCAAACTGAAAGGTGCAAGGTTCGTTTCCTGCCAGGGGTGACTTCATTGTGTCCTTGGGCAAGGCACTCAATCCTGATTACCCATGTGGCAGCATGGTGGTGCTGTACTTAGGCATACTTTACTTCTATGGTGCACTTGTCTTCAACCAGTGCTAACCCTGCGTGTGTGGATTTAGTGCATTGGGTAGTCTGGTAGCTGCTCGGTGATTCTCTCAGGTACTCCAGCTTCCTCCACCTATAAAACTGTCTAACACAAGATGACTCTGGTTGTCAAAAGTATCATCAACCCCCAAAAACTAAAATAATAAATACTGGTTTATTTCATAGGTATCTTTCACTAGCTCATTGGCAGAGATGAAATATTTTTTTATGGCTACTAACAGAAGGTGAGCCATTTTATCATTTGTCAGTGAGTAAGTTTGTACAGGTTAGAAATTAGGGCAATGCAAAAAAACAGTTAATGTTTTTTGGGCTGCACAATCTTTGACTCATCCTTCTTTCTTTTTTGTAGTTTATTTAACTCTTTACCCAACGCAGACGATAGCAAAATTTATTATTTTAAATATAATTTTTTCAAGCTTGTTCCAACGAGGGGTCACATGATATGGTTTTGTTGAAATTTTTTGAAAAATAATATTTTTTCAACTGCTGAATTTGCATATTATGCGGGCGGATGCGGCCGATTCGGTGGTAAAGGGTTAAGCATGGCAGCCACACCCCAATAATTTGTAACAAAACAATTATTGATGAACAAAATCTTGCTTTAGCATTATAGTTGAAAGTTGAAACCTTTTTCCTCTCAAGGGTCAAAATACTCAAGTTACAAATCACCTTTAAAAAAATAATTCAGCATTCTATCAGCTAAATGTATTTACCCCCGACTTCTATCTAAAATGCATATCCCACTTCATGAAAACTTCACTACAATATATATTAAAATTTTCTGAGGAGCAACAATTGTTAAATTGTGGCAAAGTTATATCCCGACTTGTTATGCCACACTATTTTATTGGGAGACTCACTATTTTCCAGAATAAATTTTTGTTGAATGAGCTTGAAAATTCCTTTTTGAGTCATATAAAAATTAGCATCTTAATGTTGTTGCTCAGAAATCTCACTGTTGTATAATTCATCAGCTTGACATGTCAGGTATATCAGATCAACTATTGATATCAGTTACTCGACACAAGCTCTGAAATTGAAAAAATCTATGCGATAACAATTTTTAAATCCACCTGGTTGTCAGAACTGTCGTTAAGCCCCCACTAACCAAACTTCTCAACTTGTATCAAGTACCTTTGGTTACAGAAATGGATGTTTTCTTTTTGTACACAATAACATTTTCACGCATTTAAAAGAGAATTAACGTGTCTTTTTATTTGAATTAAAGTTACTTTCATACACACATCAAAATATTTTCAATTCATTTTTGTTAAAATTTTTAGAAGATCTCTAATGATTCATGATTTTGTATTAAATTTCTGTACTTACATTCACTAAAATCAATACGTTCACTAAAATCAATCTGAGCTGAGGTTTACTGGGACTGAGATCGATTTTAACCCTTTACCCAACGAATCGGCCACATCCGCCTGCGAAATATGCAAATTCACCAGTTGAAAAAATATTATTTTTCAAAAAATTTCTTGTTGAAATGTTTTGAAAAATGTTAAAAAATGATATTTAAAATAATAAATTTTGATATCGTCTACGTTGGGTAAAGGGTTAATGAACAAGGTTAAGAAATTCAATGTCACATTGTTATACATTTGAGATTCTTTTTATCACATAATGTGTAACTTGACCTTTTAACCCTTTACCCAATGTAACGGCAAAACTGGCAAACGCTATTCACAAAAATCGCCAGTTAATTTTAATTATTTTTTTCATTTTTTGTCTCAAAAACATAGGTTATGACCCCTCTTTGGAACGAGCTAGACAAGCTCGTTCCAATGAGGGGTCATAATCTATGTTTTCGAGATAAAAAATGAAAAAAATAATTATTCAAGAATTTTGTTTGCAAGTGTCGTCTGCTTTTCATGTTAGGTAAAGGGTTAACTAACATTAACAACTAAAGCAGGCCAGTGCTGTTCACAAAAATCACCAGTAAATTTTTTTTTTTTAATTTTTGCTTTAGCTGATTCCAATGAGGGGTCATAAGCTATGTTTTTGAGACGAAAATGAAAATATTTAGTTATTCAGGAAATAGTTTCAGCAAATATAATAATTTGCTATTTGTATTAAGCAGTCAGTTAATGCAAAATAAGAATATTAATTCAATTCTACTTCCGAAACAAACTCACAATGTTACCACTTCAACATTGAGTTCTGATGATGTCAATCCCATATTAGACTATTGTGAATGATATTTTCTGTAATGAGCTATTTGATAGTGATTAAATGAAAATATTATATTTTTATGTCTTTTCACATTTTAGCTGGATGTTGTACATTATCATTACTTACCTCCATGATGTTGGTCTATTTAATGTAGGCAAGCTTTTAATGGTCACACTGCTTTTACACATGCATTCACAGTGATAGAACCTGACTTACCATGATTGAATTTTTTTTTAGTTGCTAATCAATGGCCGTCCTTTCATCAAACAATCTCAATCTAACCTAACATTTTTTTCACGTGGTGTTTTTTTTTTATCCATGTTTCATTTTCACAATATTAGAAAATCTATTGAAATATTCATGAGAACAGCGCTTGAAATTTTCAAATTTTAGATAAAATCCAACTTGTTCATTCAGTTTTTTCTGGATGAATGATTTTTATATCATGCCTTATTTCTCAGTGAAAAAGGAGGGGATCTGAGTCTTTGATAAAATACCGTAGTCTATAGGGCTGTCATGATTAATCGATCAATCGATTGCCCATCGGTCACACCGAAATCGATTAGTATTTTTCATTGTCGAAGAATTGGTAAATTTTACCCCATTTTGGACGTTTAATAATTAAAAACAAATTTGATGAAAAAACTATTATTTCTAAAGGTAAAATGTCAAGAACGTCGATGTTAAACCTCAAGAAGCCATTGGAATCATTTGTCTTTTATGGACATTCAAAGCTTTGATGTTCTGAACTTTTGAACCATTAGTGTAATAATCAAGACCGGTCGGCAGTTGCAAGCTCGTTAAGTTCGCAACTGACAACGTGTCTTGATTATTACACTGATGGTTCAAAAGATCAGAATATCAAAGCTTTGAATGAACCTAAAAGAGGATTGCTTCGTTGTTTACTTGAGGTAAGTCAACTGACTTGAACTTCATTTTTAACAACTTCAGGGGGGGAGGGGGTCCTCTAGGCACGATTAATCAATTATTATTGATTAGTAATCGATTCCTAAATTCAAAAATCGTGACAGCCCTAGTAGTCTATAGTGATCATTAGTATTGTGGTAGTGTAATCAAATTTCCCTTGATAATACATGGGAAGTGGAGCAGTGCTTTTTGTTTATTTTGGTGTACATAGAGGATCTTCAACTCATCCCCAGTTTATATAAAAATTTATACAACGATTTCAGTAAATTAGATGAGGTTCGAGCTTTAGGGAGGTCTAGGCCTAATTTACCGGACGACTTTTGTAAATTTCGATATAAACTGGAGACAAGTTGAAGATTCTCTTTATTGTATGATCCAGAAAACCCCACAATAAACACTAAAATGGAACGAGAAACAAGCTGCAACTAATAGATGGCCTTTGATTATGTTACAACTTGAGATGCATTGTTTGTCCACAGTGTACGCAGCAGAAAATAGTCCCGATGAAGAATATATTGCGAAGTATTTAATGACACAAGTTTAACCCTTTGAACACTGGTGGTACCTTCCATACCAGTTAAATAGCAGAAATTGGAAGAGTCCATTTCCATTATTTGGGGGTAGAGTAATTAATATTTTCAACGTGCAGCCTTCAGGCTGCACGTTGAAAATAGTATTTGTTCTACCACACATGTTCACTTAGTAGCCATCCTACTTAATGAAATTGTGATGTACCGTGTTGCTGGACTGGAAAAGTGGCCTCTCGTGTTGAAAGAGTTAATGAAATAATTTTCAAATAAACATCAACTGCTGCCACAGACAACAAATGTTTATCATTCCTAGTCCCATGAGTCTGATTCTACAATTATTCTCCAGCTCTTCATGAGCAGTGTATTAGGCCCCCACAAAGTAGATCTTCTGTTTCCCAGGTCATTTTTTTGTTAAACTGCATGTGGGTTGGCGGGTTTTTATTTTATTTTTGTAATTATTTCTTTGCCATCAAAAGTTAATGTTCTTGGTTTGTTTTATGTTTTAGGCCTCATAATCTACAGAATAGCATGGGTGGTGGTGTATTTTGACCCTTGAGTGCAAGAAGTCTTTGCAAAGCTTTGTTAAACTCAAAGGACAAATTTATCAATTTTATTAACTTGGGTAAAATATCAGACATAAACCATTTAATTTTATTTTTTAAGTTTGCATTGGTTGTTAAAAAGAGCATGTGGCAGCCAAAAGGACCATGCAAAAGGGCCTGAGAAACAGATTTGTAACTTTTTTAGGCTTTATTACCATCTTTAGGAAACGAATTGGGCAACCGATTTTGAATCGAACTTATCTAGAGTCGAAGTCGAATCAAAGCTTCGCCAGGCCCTAGTATTGCACTTTGAACAATCATTTATTGTTCATCTCTCCATTTCACAATGGAGACATTTAATTCTTTACCAAGGGCTTAAAATTCCTGCACAAATCAAAATTGATTCTTGCAGATGATTCTCTCTTAGAAAACAATGAGAATCATGTTATATTTAGGGAACAGGGGAATGTATCTTTTGCTCCCTCATAGTAAGGTAACACTGTGCCTTAGCAGTGGTGTCTAGTAAAGTCTTGGCTGCCTACACAGGCAGCCAAGACTTCACTAGAAACCACTTAGGTACTGTAACTTCCGACAGCAAGATCACCAAAATCTTGTATGTGGGAACAGTGTGATACGTGGACATACAAGACAAGAAACTCACCGAAAGTGGGACTAGGTCCTTAAGGGTTTAAACTCTGTCAAATATATAAATATAAGTTCTGATTTTAACTATGGAAAATGTAGTAGCTACACAAGGGTATATAAGAGTATTCTCGTATTTTATTTAAAAGCTGAAAATTGATTCCCACAGCTGGAGTTTGTGAGAATCAAAACCGATTCTTGAGATTTGGGACAGATTTTGAGTCCTGTCGAATGTATGGAACAATTGCTAAAACTTTTCTTGAAAAAATACCAAATTATACCTCATTGGAGTGAACGTGCTTCCAATGATGGGTCACAAATTATGTTTTGGAAGCCATGGGAACCCCAGGAAGTGAAGCAGTGCTTGTTTACTGTGATAAACCCCTGTGTTAGTGGTAAAATAGGACCCAGTGACCAATGCTTTGGGTAGAAGTACTCTGAAATGGGCAGCATGAGTACAAAAGATGGACTGAACTTGACTTTATCTCCATGTTGCTGTCACAATAAGCCATTGTGCAGAGATATGTGATCCTTAACACCAATAAATAAATAATAAATTTAAAAAAGAATAAAATTTATGAATACCTCTGCCTCACACTACCATTATGTTAAACATAAGGATTAACATCTCTCGATGTTAACTCCACAAATGTATTTTATTGTTCTACACCTGTGAGTTTTATTGCTAGGTCATGAAATAAACATTGCCTATTATAATTGATCTGTCCATTCCGAAAGTTTTTCATTGACACACAATATCATAAAATAAAATTGGCAAGGAACATCATTTTTCAACTGCAACTGCTGAGCAAACACTTCTTCGTATTTTCTTGCAATGGTTGACAATTGCTATTAACCCTTTACCCAATGTAACGGCCAAAACCAGCCAGTGCTATTCTCAAAAATCGTCAATTAATTTTCATTATTTTTTTCCTTTTTTGTCTCAAAACATAGGTTATGCCCCCTCGTTGGAACGAGCTCGACAAGCTCGTTCCAATGAGGGGTCATAGCCTATGTTTTTGAGAAAAAAAAATTGTTTTTCAAGATTTTTTTTTGCAAGTGTCGTCCTCTTTTCATGTTAGGTAAAGGGTTAACTGGTTGAGTGCTAGAAGCCACTATCAGGGATTTCAAAAAAATGAGCCAATGTTTTCCATGCTCATGTTTCATATTCAGTCAAATGCCAATAATATTTGGTTCGTATAAATGTGTTTTATTACAACTTATTGGAGAGTACCTGTGGGCTAGGGACCTGCGAATTGCCGATTTTGATCAAATCGAATATCCAATCGAATTTGAGAAAACAAATCGAATTTTGAATCGAACTTTGAATCGAATAACAATTAATGGATACATCATCAAAAGAAAAAGGTTTTTTTTCTAAAATAATAATACACCTGATCATTAAAAGAAATAGTTATGTTGAGTGCATATTTCGCCTCACCACTTCCCATGCTATAAACTAAGATATAAACCAAAATACTAGCTATTGATTGAAACTATTTGAATTGCTGATTTTGCAGCTTCAAAACTGCAGCAATAAACATTTTTAAACGAACATGGCTGATAGGGCAGATACCTCACTTTTATCACATGCTTTCTTGGGAAAACAAAATTTGTTTCAAATCAGATCGACGCCATTCAGTCATGAAACCATTTGTTATAATTAAATATGCAGAACCCCTAAAACAAACCGATTATTCAATGCCAAGTGGAGTCAATCTGCTCTTAAATTAAAGCCTACTCTGCTTCTGTTTTTATAATAATCAGGGGTATTCTTTTAGAAAACCGTTGCTTTTGACAGTGTATCCTGTAATTGTGATCGAACAGAACAGAACTCAGTATAGTGGAGCCCACTTAATTGGATATCTCTTAATTGTATATCCCTGTTAATTGAATATCATTTTCAAACACAAAACCATTTACCATACCTTCAGTACAAATTTGATCTGTTAATTGCATATGGGTTGTTGGGTAAATTGTATATAAATTTTTGTAATTTGTCAAAAAAAATTACTGTGACACTCACCAAATTCCCCTTATTTATCAATCATTTTGGCCTCACTACATTCAGTACAGGCATTTATTCCTTTATATCTTGTTTGACAGAGCTCTGTGAGCTCTGTCAAACAAGATATAATGGAATAAATGCTCAGTTTACCTCCAGAACATAGGAAACTGACCAAATCTCTGTTAATTGTATACTCCTGTTAATTGAATAATTTTCACTGGCAAAATGGATATTCAATTAAGAGGATTCTACTGTATAAAGTAATGTGATCATGTTTTGGAACAAATCATTTATTGAAGTTGAACTGCTGAATAACTTTTCAAAGTTCAAAACTTAAAATTTTAATAAATGATCACGGGTCAAGATGCACAATAAGTTGAAATGAATAGTTGCAGCTGCAACAGTATTTGTAGCGATGTAGCTATAACTGTTGTACAGTTATAGCCACATCACTACAGACACTTTTACTGCTCAAGTCAGTCGCATTTCTACTCCGAACAATACTCATTATAAAATAATGTTATCAATTACAATCTGTAAACATTCATGGTTATTATGGCCAGAGTATATTTGAACATATTCGAATTTCAAATCAAATCGAATATTGACTTTCAAATCGAATTTCAAATTTCAACAGGAACCTACTTTTGGGTCCTCTCCAATAATTTATGATAAAACAAATTTTGAATATCAAATTCAGACCACCAAAAATAATGTAACACTCAACCAGTTAACCCAACTATTTTACCTTCCTCTTTTGGAAGTGTCTTTTTTTCTCTCACTGTAATCTGTCTTGTGATTCCAGCGCTGATCTTGTTCTCAATTGGTAGAGTGCTAGCCCAATGGCGGCACCAGTATTTCAATTGGGGAAGGGGGAGGAGGGGTGTCCTAAGTGAGATGTGGGGGGGTGGGGGTGGTGCTGGTCCAAGGTCGAGATGCCAAAGGCATCTCCCAAATGCTGCAAACCTGAGCTGCAGGAGGATGGGGGAGGAGGTAGTTCAGTGATCTGAATGTAGTGGTTACCACCCCCCCCCCCCCACTGAACTAGGGAAGAGGGTGTTCCACTCCTATTTTGTGTGAGGGGGGTTGGGGGAACTCCCCAAGAAAAGGTTTTCACATTTGGACCCCATGGGAGCTATATCTATGTGTTTCTACAACACCTGACCTGATGTGTATTGTTGTGTGCCGTTTGCAGGTGTGATATTGGTTGGGACAACCACGGTCAGATAGTAATTTGAAGTTTGATCTTGGGGGGGAGGGGGGGCAAGGCCCCCTGTGGCACCACCTCTGACTGTGCAAGCCTAAGTTTGGTAGTCAGGGTTATTCATTAGATTTGTTTTGCTATCATTTATTGTTGAGTGCCTCTCTGTGGGAACCCCAGGAAGTAAAGCAGTGCTTGTTTTCTATGGTAAAGAAGCTCAGTTTTACTGGTAAAATAGGACCTGGTTTCCACTGCCTGGGGTGAAAGTCCTCTGAAATGAGCAACATGGGTATAAACAATTGGCTGGACTTCACTTTATCTCCATGTAGTGGTTAGGATTTACCATTGTGCAGAAATATGTGACTTTGAACACCACTAAATAAGTGAATAAATAATTATTGAGTGCCCATGGGTACTCAACAGTAAATTGTATCATGACATATCCATATGAAATAATTGTTGGCTTACACAAAATACAAAGCTATTTATTGTCCCAGCACTTTTCAGTAGAGCAGAAATATCGGATTTGAACACTCGACTGGCAGACCAGCACAAATTGTGTTGAGTTGTTTGCCTGTCATTCACCTGAAGAATTAGGGCAACTGAATTTTGCTTTCACGTACATTACTAGCCTATTTCCAACTTGATTTTCTAACATGAGGCAAGACAAATAGTCTGGTTCTGGTAACATGCTTTAGAAAAATAGGTTGGTCGATCTGTATTGTTTTTTCTCATACAGCTGCTTAACCTTTTACCCAATGTAACAACCAAAATTGGCCAGTTCCTGTACACACATAAACATGTACAGTTTGTGGAGAGTGTTTTTTGACTAAATCACCCATAGAGTGGAAATTCCACCCAAGCAAAAATTGCAAATTTGTTGCAAAGCATAACAAGCACAAGCAAAGTTCCAGCCAATGGACCTCTGGTCTTAACCCAGAGGTCCATTGGCTGAAACATTGCTTGTGTTTTGATACTTTGGGTGATTTAGTTATAATCCAGTCTCCATGTACTGTTGTACACCCATAAAAACAGTTGAATTAAACACTCATTATAAACAATGTTATTGATGGCCCATGAAATAATTAGTATTGGTTACCATTTTTATGCCATGTATTCACATCAAAGTGAAAATTTGCTATATATGTTTGCTTTGCCTTCTCAGTCTAATCATTGTAGGTCATACCTATGTTTATCTGTGATGTTTTATTAATTTATTTATTTATTATAAATACTTTTTTATACTTTCAGTATTTCTCATTGCAAAAATTGAAATTGAGCAATCCTTGTACATTCTAATTATTTATTTCAAATTGTAAATACATTTGCATAATAAAACCACATATATAATGAAATCCATAAATAAAGATTCTGTCAAGAGGGCATATGTATGTGTGTTTGTGTCTCTTTCTCCACAAAAATACCTTAGTCCTGATAGAGCCCCATTGGAACTCCAGAAGGTGGACTGATGCTTATTTACCATGGTAAAATATGACCCTGAACAAATGTCTGGGGTGGAAGTTCTCTAAAGTTAACAGCATAGGTATCAATGATTGGCTAAATAGAGCCATAGCTGCTGAAAATATACAGAATGACACATGCATGTGAATGGGTTAATCAATATGGCACATGTGCCACTGCGGAAGGATAAAATGAGAGGCTACAGGCCTCAAGTTTTATCCCTCTGCGATTGCACAAGTGCTATATTCATTAACCGATCACACACGCCTGTTGTTCTATGTTTATTACATGCCTTCCCATCTGTAAAAGCAGTTACTAGAAAGACACTCAGCAATTCATTTGACAACTCGTCCCCGGAGTTCCAATGTGTTCTATTTGCCAGTGGGCACATAGAACACATTGGAACTCAGGGGACGAACTATCGACACATTTTATCACCAACTAAATTTGCGACAAGAACCTGTGTTACTATTTTTAGCTATCGGTAGCAATTCAAATGGTAATTGCAGCACACAATTTGTAGAGCATTCCAGTGAAATTTCGCTTCTATTTAAAAATAGTCTGTCAATGATTCTGTTCCGCACATAAGTGCGGAATGGATTTGAATTTTCTACATGGCTTAGAGTTGCTGCTGGTGGGGATTTCATAGAACAGGCGTGTGATAAATGACTTTAAACACACCCCCGTGGGAACCCAGGGGAGTGAAACAGTCCTGTTTACTGTAGTAAATAAGCTCTGTTTTACAAGTAAAATAGGACCCAGTCACCAATGCTTGGGGTAGAAGTTCTCCAAAATGAGCAACATGCGTATGAATGATTGGTGATTGGTTGGGCTTCACTTTATATCCATGTTGCAGTCACGGTTAGCCACTGTGCAGAAATATATTACCTTAAGCCCCAATAAATAAATAAAAATACCAAATTGTTCCCTGTTAATTTACCATTTGTGCAAGGGAGAGGGAGGTCAGGAAAAAATGGCCTACACTTATGCTGAATTTTTTATCCAGGCAACCCCACTGACCACCTTCCCATCACCCTTTCTGCACTGTTTTCCATGCCAGTGTTTGTAACCCATCCCTGATGACCACTCTGTTCAATGAAAAGTCAGCAAGTGAAACCCAGTCGATTGATCTGTTTCCTTGAGCTCAAAGCATTCCAACCGCTTAAGCTACATTGTAACATGGAAGATAACTCTATTCAAAAGTTGTCAGTTGTTCCACAATGTGTGTCCATGCAAGTCAAGAAAATATATTGAAAAAAATGGATATAAATTACCACGGAAATTTCCATAAATATTATGTTATCAATTGACATGTATTTTTGAGTGATAAAAATATTTGTCTCACATTTTGAGAGAGGGTGATGTTTCAAGCAGGGGCGGCTGGGGGACCCAGGACCCACTGCCTATTGCCTTTTCACTGGAGGAGGGGGGTGCAGGGTACCCTGCAGTAGCTAAAACGTTTAATTCTTGATGCTCAAGGTATTATACAGTTTTGGGTTTTTTCCTTGGGTGAATTCTAACTAGTTATTGGCTCTTATGGATAAGACGGCCTTCAAAACTTTATTTTTCGCATGCACTTTAAACTTTGGAGTGCTCTGACAATGGTTCAGCCCCACTTGCAATTTTCTTCCGCGGTCCCTGGTTTCATATCACCTATCCTTGTGCCATTCATTCACAGCAACTTGGAACACCATCATTTCGAGTCCTCCGTGTGTCAGGTCCTCCTATATGTTCTGTGCAGGGAAAGTAGTATATAACACGATGGAATGACTGAATTGATGGAGTTGCAATGTTTTGAGGTCAGAGCAGACAAGCAATAGTTCTGCACAGTTGTATGTAACTGAGATGAGCTAACAGAATTGAAAAGCATGCACCCATTGCAATGGAATCTGAAGTTCATTTCACGATAATCCGCCATGATCCAACTGCAGAATCCTTAATTATATTACTGAAAGCTTTAGTAGTCTGTTCATGTTTGTACCTAACCTTATTAAGAATATAAAATCATTTTTTGAGAGGATTCAGTATTTCACAATTTGAACAGAAGAGCACATGTATCTGTATAGTAAGAACCAGAGCTTTCAAGTTCCCAGCATATTACAATATTAGCAATGGTTGCTTCCAGATTGGAATTATTTATTTTGTTATCAGTTCTTTAATAGTTCATTCCCCGTGGGAACCCCGGGAAGTAAGCAGCACTTGTTTACTGTGGTAAACCAGTTCCACTTTACTAGTAAAATAGGACCCAGTCACCAATGCTTGGGGTGAAAGCCCTCTAAAGTGGGCAACATGTTGATCAACGATTGACTAACCTTGACTTCATCTCCATGTCGTGTCACGATTAGCCATGGTGCATAAATATGTGACGTTAACCACCAACAAACAAACAATTTAATAGTTCATCAGTTTTAATATAAATCCTTAAGCTGGATGTTTTGTTCATAATGATACATCTGAATCTGTTTTAACCCTTTGAACCCTAGTGGTATCTTCCATATCAGTTCAATGGCTGCAATGGGAATAGTCCATATTCTTTATTTAGGGGTAGACCAATTAATATTTTCAACGTGCAGCCTTGGGGCTGCACGTTGAAAGTATTGATTGGTCTACACAACACCTTCACTCAAAAGTCAACCTACTTAATGAAATTATGAAGTATTATCATTTACTGGGCCGGAAAAGACTCCTCTGGGGTTCAGAGGGTTAAGGTGGTTCGAGCTTTTCAGTAAATCTGGTTGTCGCTTACTATTCCATATGGGGAGCGCGGTGGCTCAGTAGGTAGAGGTGCAGGCTGCAAGCCGAGAGGTCCTCGGTTCGAATCCCACCTGAGGCAACCGCGTTGTGTCCTTGGGCAAGACACTTCATCTCCATTGCCCACGTGGGGGCACGATGACGCCGTGTACTGAGGCGTACTGCACGTCGATGGTGCGCATGTCTTCAACCAATCTAACCCTGCCTGTACTGCAGTGCGGAGTTACTATGTTGGGGAGCTGACAGTTGCTCGGTGGTTCTCTCCGGGTACTCCGGCTTCCTCCACTCGTAAAACTGTCACGGTCATGATTAGCCATTGTGCATAAATATGTGTGACCTTAAACACCAATAAATAAATAAATAAATAAATAATACTATTCCATATCACTAAAATTGGCTTGAGATGTCACTGTCGCCCCATACCGGAATTGTAGTGTTTACAGATTAATTACAGACCGCAGTAGTGATTTATAAGTATTCTGTTTCATTGAGGACATTGTAAAACCTCTCGGGGGGGGGGGGGGGGGAATGCACTCGATCCTGTTTCCCCTTTTTTCCTACCCCGAACGACCGCCCCCCCCCCCCCCCCCCCCCCCCCCGCCACACACACACACACACACATGTCTCGGTGTATGGACATTTTTAGCATGAGCCCCCACGCCGGTTCGTCAGAGGAACTAAATGAACCTATTAACAATATTCTGATGTCAATCAGAAGAGGCGCTCCGGGAACACGTCTTTTCCCGACTCGTCACAGTAATTCGATATTAAATAAAGTAGTTTCTTGCAAAACAATTATGAATTATAAATTGACACCGACAAAAACTTTCAACAAACATTGAACCGAAGTATTTATTACAGTTTCTGTGAATTTCCTTCAAGGAAGCGAAGTCGATTGTCAGTCTTACGCTTTCCCCACTCAACATTCAATGTGTACCATCTGTTGAAATTGAATTTGAAAGTTTTACGTGACGAACCATTAAGTAGAAGGTGGCTGATAACTTGATTTTTAACCGACAAATCTTCATTGATCAATTGAAGAATAGAATGCTTTATTGAAATGTTACCGTTTTTAAGAGTTGCTTCCCTTCGGCTACTAAACTGGAGTGATTGACGCTCTTGGTGGTGGTAAGGGGTGATAATCATTGCTGTGCGTGAGCTGACTTTACTTTATCTCTCACCCCATGCCCCTCATTTTGCGAACCCGAATGCCAATCAGTGTGTTGAGCAACCGTCATTTTCTTCCGCTCTCACCCTCATTTTGCTAAACCATTCGATTTATAATTCTCTGTACACTAACAACCATAGGTCAACATTTGTTGCTGATGTTCTTGAACTACGAAGACAGTTGTTGATGCTACTGGTGTTACGCCACCAGTGCGTGTTATTGCTGCAGCAATCGCTTTGCCGCCCCGATTATCACCATTACAATGCTTCTACTTTTTCTTCACCAGCTACAAGCTACAACCGTTACTACAATAGCCGCTACAGACGAATTTGTTTCTGCTGCTGTTGCTTTTACTGTTGCTTCTTCTACGTCACTGGCACTGTTACGCAACCACTACTTCTGTTGCTACCTCTTAGAAATCTACCACTACCACTACGACTGTCAATGCCGTTTCTGACACTGCTGCTGGTACTTCTGCTATTGTTGTCGCTGGGTGTGTGTCTTCAATGACGCTATACTCTAAATCAGTTGGGTTAACAATCAACCCAAATCAGCTGGGTTGGGTGAATATGAACCCAATTGGGTTCATATTCACTAAACCCAATTGATTTGGGTTAATTTGACCAAATGAGTGTTGTTGGTTATTCTACTTCAATGCTACCACTACCACTACTTCTATTACTGTCAATCCCCGTGGGAACCCGGGAAGTGAAGCAGTGCTTGTTTACTGTGGTAAACAAGGGCCATTTCACTGGTAAAATAGGACCCAGTCACTAATGCTTGGGGTGCAAGTCCTCTAAAATTGGCAACATGGGGTATAAACGATTGACTGACCTTGACTTTATCTTCATGTTGTGGTCATGATTAGCCATTGTGCAGAAGTATGTGACCTTAAACAACAATAAATAAATAAATAAATATTACTGTCAATGTAACTACTCTAGGTTAAGACCTGATGGATTCAGATTCGAAGCTAGGATCTCAAAATTCGCCGACATGGTAGAGTGTGAACTAAGAGTTTCCCACGGCGTTCCATGGTCGTTGACAGCCAGTACGAGCCTGAAAACTAACTTAATATACGCCTGTGAAAGAATAATGAATGAAACAGGTCGGAAATGTTTATTATTATTATTATTTTAACCCTTTACCTAACATGAAAAGCATACGACACTTTGAAACAAAATACTTGAATAACTTATTTTTTTAATTTTTTGTCTCAAAAACATAGGTTGTGAACCCTCTTTGGAACGAGCTCGAGGGGGTCATAACCAATGTCTTTGAGACAAAAATGAAAAAAATAATGAAAAATTAATTTGCGATTTTTGTGAATCGCGCTGGCCGGTTTTGGCCGACGTTCGGTAAAGGGTTAAAGAAGTGTTTTCGTTAACGAAAGTATATTTTTTAAATACGGTAATTTCAACACGCGAAATGTGTTCGTGGTTTGTGAAATATAGGATTACTAGGTATTCAGCCGAGTCAATATACAAAATGAACCCAGACGCGAATATGTTTGATGCGCGGCCTCATATGTAAATGGGGGCGCGATGGCGTTGTGGTAACCGGTTCTCGTCAGATCACCGAAGTTAAGCAACGTCGAGCCCGGTTGGTCCTTGGATGGGTGACGACTGCTTGGGCGATCGATTCGGATTTCCGCGTTGTGTCTTTGGGCAAGGCACTTCACCCCGATTGTCCACGGGGGGGGGGGGGGGCACGATGATGCGGTGTACTAAGGCGTACTGCACGTCGATTGTGCGCATGTCTTCAACCAATCTAACCCTGCCTGCTGTGCTGCTGTGCGGAGTTACGATGTTGGGGAGCTGGCAGCTGCTCGTCGTTGCTCTGTGGTTCACTCCGGGTACTCCGTTTTCCTCCACCCGTAAAACTGTCACCGACACGATATGACCTTGGTTGTTAATGTGTTGTTAAAACCTAATAAATAAATAAATGACTACTCTCTGTTAAGACGTGTTGGATTAAGACTCGAAGCAAGGATCTCAAAATTCACCGACATAGTGGCGTGTGAACTAAAAGTTTCCGACAGCGTTTCAGGGTCGTTGACCGTCGGTACGAGCCTGAAAACTAACTTAATATACGCCTTTAAAACAATAATAACAATAATAAATGATACGGGTAGGAAATGTTTATTGTTAGTATTTGAAAACGAAACAGGTTCGAAATGTTTATTATTATTTTAAAGAAGTGTTTTCGTTTAACGAAAGTATATTTTTTAAATACAGTAATAACAACATGTGAAATTTGTTCGTGGATCGGGGGGGGGGGGGGGCAGTAGAACATTTGCTGGCGTCATGTCCCATTTTTCAGTTTAGCCCTTTTTTACACCCACCCACCACCTTGTGCAATTTTTCTACTGCCATTTTCAGACACCCACCCCCGCTTTTCCCCATTGAAATTACGAATTGCTTTGACAAACATCATAATAGGTATGGAAAGAAGTATTGTTCGCTGATTTGATTCCACCAGTGATTCCAGGAGCTTGTCACAACTTTTTATTACCCAGAAATGGTTAGTTTCACTTCCTCTTTGCAAAATGGGGCTTCAGAAATCTTTAAAAACTCCTCCAGAACAGCTCAATGTCCATGAAAGTATGAATGACGGCCTGAGATATGCCCAACCCTATCCCCGTGACTTGGCGTAAATAAAATATGTTAAAATTATTCCCCTGATTTGTACCATAGGAGTAAGCTAAAATGACATACAATGCAGTCCATTCTGATCCATGTATTTATTTTTCACTTGATTCTGGCATGAGTCTGCATGATTGATTGATTCCATAAGTGACTCCAAGTTCTTGCCTTTTTAGTATGGTTTATTTATTTCTTGTTTATTTTTGCCTAATTCTCAATTAAAAATCAGTTGCAAATGATAATTGTCAATTTTCCAGAATCTCAAATAAAGTCTTAATACACAATAATAGCAAGTTAAACTATACTGAGTATTATATTGTGACTAGGTCATGCAATAATATTTGAAATTTGAAAGGGTGTTGGAACTGTTAACCAAGTTGAAACAGAACAGTTGTCACAATCAATTCACTAGCACTCCTTCTCCGTCATAATACTAAAGCAATGACAACGAGTAAATAACAGAAAATATTCTCAAATATCCTTTTAACATTTGAGTGAATAAGTGAAGCCCTTGAAGTGAATAGAATATTAGTTGATACTAGCACATTTTTACATTAATTCATGTATCTCGTGCATTATAAAGCATTTTTCCAAAAAATTGTCCGGCATATTTTTTACGCTGAGAATCAGACACCCCCCCCCCCCCCCCCCCCTCCACCAACATGTATTATTTGTAATATTTGTGCAGATTTCACCTCATATTAACACTTAAAAAGGCTCCTTGTGTTGCAGCTAACCTATTACACTCTAAATCGGTTGGGTTAAAAATCAACCCAAATCGACTGGGTTGAGTGAATATGAACCCAATTTGGGTTCATATTCACTCAACCCAGTCGATTTGGGTTGATTTTCAACCCAACCGATTTTAGAGTGTAGGGTTGATTGATTATTGATTTGATTTAGTGATTTATTATTATTTTTTTTATTAGAGTTTAACGACACATTAACAGCAGCAGTTTAATGGGTGGAGGAAGCCGGAGAACCACCGAGCAACGACGAACAGCTGTCAGCTCTCCAACATCGTAACTCTGAACTCTGCACCGCGGCACAGGCAGGGTTAGATTGGTTGAAGATATGCGCACCATCGACGTGCAATACGCCTTAGTACACAGCTTCATCGTGCCCACATGTAGGCAACCGGGGGTTAAGTGCCTTGCCCATGGATACAACGCGGGAGCGCGAATCAGTCGCTGAAATGGTCACACATCCAACTTCTTACCGCGCTCGACGTTGCTTAAGTTCTATGAGATTTATTGATTTACTTTACGATATACATAATACTGAAAAATACAGTAAACACATTGAAAATAGTGGTAAAAGGTAATAAGTAACAATTGCGGGAACCCCGGGAAGTAAAGCAGTGCTTGTTTACTGTGGTAAACAAGCTCTTTTTTCACTGGTAAAATAGGACCCAGTCACTAATGCTTGGGTGCGAGTCCTCTAGAATAGGCAACATGGGGTGTAAACGATTGACTGACCTTGACTTTATCTCCATGTTGTGGTCATGATTAGCCATTGTGCAAAAGTATGTGACCTTTAAACACCAATAAATAAATAAATAGCCAGATTGGCTGTCTACCTGTCATTTCAGCGGTTTGGAACATAAATTATATATTTTGATATATTGCAGAAGATTATAAAAAATTGCACAATTTGAGAACGCACGTTTTTTAGCGCACCCATGAGACCCACCCACCCACCCCACACATACCGTCTCGCAAATTGCTGTGCCCCCCCCCCCCCCCCCCCCCACCCACACACACACACACACACGCACCTGCGTGGAGTGGATTGTGAAATATAGGGTTACTAAGTATTCAGCCGAGTCTATATACAAAAGGAACCCAGGCGCGAGTATGTCTGATGCACAGCCTCATATGTAAATAAGCCATGGATTTCCAAGAAAAAATATTTTTTTGTCAACACAAATTTTACGAGTTGAAGTTTTATTCGATCCATCGCTCTCTTAACGTTAATACTTGCGCCCCGCCTCCGTCTCTCATCCTCCAGTCCACTCTCTCTGACTCAGGGAAAGGCGAAGTCGATTTATCTTGGAGCTGCACGTTGAAAATATTAACTGGTCTACCCCACACATTCATTTAGCAGCCATATTACTTAATGAAATTATAACGTATCCTGTTCCTGGACAGGAAAATCGGCCTCTCTCGGTTCAAAGGGTAATGGATCTCCGTATTGCACAATTTTATTCTAAGTTGTGGCCGCTATACACTCTCTATGAAACGCTTTGTAATAAAAGTAATAACTAGCTTTCTAAGAACAACTGTTTGCAACTTTAACACAGTGCGATGCGTCAGATTGAACCTCGCTGTAGAACAAATGTTTCAATGAAGCTGGATTTACTGTCCAAAGTGAAACTCGAAAAACGGAGAATCTAAATTTAATTCAACGACTCGTTGCGTCAAAATTGTAATCAATGATTTTTTGTTTCCATTTGCTGCTAAGGCAGACCAAAACGAGGGCACAGTGCGGGGGGACGGACATCTACAGTTAAAACTAGAAGTCCTGTCATGAAATGCGCACAAATAACACGTCGATCTGCGCGTTAATCTACGCGTTATGACCGCAGTAAAGCTATCCAATTCTGCACAAGCAATGTTTCAGCCATTGGACCTCCGGGTAACCCGGAGGTCCATTGGCAGAAACACTGCCTGCGTTTGCTATGTGTAACCAGGAGAACTTGCCGTGCTTTGGATGCCAGTCGATATGGCAATTGCGCGCAATTCCTACGCGCAATCAAGCCTGGATAAGCGCACAGTTTGTGACAGGACTTAAACTGTACGAGTCGTTGATTCCAGTCGCCCCGTACTGTATCCAGGTGAAGGTTTTCCCGCATTTCACGAGCGCTGAGTTGATTCCTTCCCCTGTACTCTACACGAGTTGTGGTCTAGTATTTATACCACGATTAAACTTGAATTAAGTAAATGAAGGTGATATTTGTAAAAAAAAAACATACGGCCAGCTGAAAACTTTCTTGCTTGACACTGTTTTGTGTCGAATCATTTCATTGACGACAAAACGTCACTCAGACGCGTAACATCCAATCAGTTGTTTTCTAACATGGCGTATTTACAAGTAATCCAGATCCCACGCCTGGTCTACCAAGAATAGGGCTCTGCGAAGCTTCGAGATTCGATTCGATTTCATATTTTAAGTTTATATTAGATTCGAAATCAGCAGCCCGATTCGTTTCCTTTCGAATCTTTACACGGGAATATAGCTTTGTATTGGTCATAGTCGTCGTCTCACAAAACGTATAGTTCAAAGGGAATATGTACATAAATAATGCTGAAAATAAAGACTGAGTGCAATGTCATCTATATTAACATAAACAGCATCTGAACCATGTCACCTCCCATGCTAATTCCACTCTCACTAGTCTCTACCACTGTTGAAAACAGAATTAATGTTTCCAAACAATGATGACGATGAGCTAGCGGCAAGTCCCGTGCAGTGCTTAGTGCTGGTAAGTCTCGCACCAGTTCCTGGGTAATATTCTAACTACATCATCAAGGCATGCCTTCCAGGAAGGCATGCCTTGATGATGTCGCTGGAATATTTTTTATCAGTCGGGATTTGAGCCGTTACAGTCGGAACAATCAAGTTTACAGCCACCCCCCCCCCCCCCCTCCCGGTCATCCTCATGACGCCCAGAATTCGATTTGAGATTCGATTCGATTTCGAATAATAGAAAAGATTCGATTTGAGATTCGATTCGAATCGAAAATGTGTGATTCGATGGGCTCTTACCTAGAACATTTGCATTTCTCAATATCTGTATTGTATGGAGTAACGTTGAATACACCCAGCAATCATGATATAAATAATTGATCATCTTCGTGTTAGTTTTACAGTCAGGCCAAAAATTATAGGCCTCACATCAAGTAAAAAGTGCGAAACCTTGAGAAAACTCGTTATTATTAATTTGTCGCACCCGCCGCTTCTTGTTCAGTGTTTTACAATCTTCACAGATAAATTCAAAACAGTTACGATTTTTCCATAGTGTCCCCGGAAAGATGAACAGTGCTTATTAACTGTGGTAGACAGGTTTTGCTTTACTCGTAAAAGAGGACTGCGCAATCAACCCCAAATGTGGAAGTCCTTTAAAGTGGACAACTTATACTAGGGACATGTGAATCATATTATCGAATCTCGAAATCGAATAGAACCTCAAATCGAATACAGGAGTCTTGATAAAATATTCCAATCACATCATCAAGGCATGTCTTCGTCGAAGGTATACCTTGATGATGTAGTTAGAATGTTACCCAGTAAGGATTTTTGTTCAAAAATAGAAACGGGTGCAAGAATTCTGTATTGGGCACAGCAAGAGGATAGCCGCTAGTAACCGTGAGCTCATCGTCGATATTGTTTGGGAACTTTAAATTTGCTTTCAGCAGTGGTAGTGACTAGTGAAACTGGAATTAGCATGGATGGTGACATGGGTACAGAATTTTTTTACAGTTAAAACTAGAAGTCCTGTCATGGAATGCGCACACATAGCACGTCGATCTGCGCGTTAATCTACGCGTTATGACCATAGTAAGGCTATCAAATTTTGTACGTACGGCTTGTGCACAAGCAATGTTTCAGCCAATGGACCTCTGGTTACCCGGAGGTCCATTGGCAGAAACATTGCCTGTGTTTGCTACGAGTAACCAGGAGAACCTGCCGTGCTTTGGATGCCATTCGATATGGCAATTGCGCGCAATTCCCACGCACAATTAAGCCTAGATAAGCGCACAGTTCGTGACAGGACTTCTAGTTTTAACTGTATGTTAATATAGCAGAAATTACACGCAATCTTTATTTTCAACATTATTTATGTACAATTCCTCTCTCAGCTATAAATTTTGCGAGATAGAAGATGACCGATACCAAGCGCGATTCCAGTGAAAAGATTCGAAGGAAAACGAATCGGACAGCCGATTTCGAATCGAACCGAATACCAACGTAAGATTCGAAATCGAATCGAATCTCGAAGTTTCACAGGGCCCTAGCATATAAGTATAAATGATTGGCTAAACTTGACTTTACTGCCAGTGGCGTAGATAGCTTTTCGCTGGCGGAGGGGCAAGCCCAAAATTTTCCGACAGACCGAAAATTTTCCGACAGTGTAACAACAACAAAAACCCAAACAAACAGAAAGAATCTGTTGTTTACTGCAAATGTTCTGAAAATTGGTCTTTTTAACCCCCAAATCGGCATGTTTTTATCCCCAAAGCCAGCATTTTAATGTTAGGCATAAATTCGCCTAAAAATGATCCCAAAAAATTTCCGACAAAACTTCTGGTAGGGGGCCTACGCCGCCCCCCCCCCCTCCCCCCTTTATCTACGCCACTGTTTACCGCCATATTGTGGCCGTTTTGGATAGATGCCGAAAGTGCCCTTACACACCAATGGAGAAATAAATAGATAAATCTAATTGAAAACAGCGTAAAGAGTACTTCCTGTACCCACCCTTCTTCCCAGCACGCCATGCTGCCATTGCCCACATAATATTGCTTTGCTGGTTCAAGTTTCTTGACAACACATGGGTATGATCTAACACATGATGACTGAGTTGACTTAGTACTTTAAACGAGAACACTTTTATGTTTTGCCAGATGCACGAGTATGTATGGTGGTCCACTGCACATTTGTGGATATCACTAGACAATGGCGATTGTTGACTGTACCCCATATCACCGGGTGTGGAACACTAGATATTTGGGAACATGCGCACAGTGTGTACTTATTACACTTTCTGAACCGAAGTGTGTCCTCAACATATTGAATTTGATATGATGAGTGGGACAGTACTGGAGCTCATAAGGTTTACACCTGTTTACAACACAAACACTCTGTAAATGATACTAACATATGTCTTCTAAGAGTTTTATAGCTACAGTTATGGTCGAAATAATCGTCACCATCCTTTTTACACGTCAAAACTTACCGTCGGAGCCCCGGGAGTGCAGTCGTGCATGCTCACTGTGGGAAACAAGTTCTGTTTTACTTCTAAAATAGGACGCGGTGACCGATGTCTGGGATTTATTTATTAATTTTATTTATTTATTAATTTTATTAATTTATTTATTTAATTATTTTTTATTTGAGTTTAACGACATTTTCGACAGCCAGCGTCACCTCGTGCCGGACAGTTTTATGGTTGGGGGAAGCTGGAGTACCCGCATAGAACGACCGAGCAACGGCGAGCAACTGTCAGACATCCTAAAGTGCTAACTCCAGACAAGGTGGGTAAGCACTGGTTGAAGAATCGTGCTCCATCGACGTGCAGTACGCTTTAGTAGCCTACACAGCGCCACCTTTCCCCCACGTGGGGATGTCTGGGATGGAACTCCTCTAAAATAAACAGCATATATAGGTGTACACTGTTGGTTAACCCTTTACCCAACGCAGACGATATCAAAATTTATTATTTTAAATATCATTTTTTTAAATTTTTCAAAAAATTTCAACAAAATCATATCATGTGACCCCTCGTAGGAACGAGCTCGTTCCAACGAGGGGTCACATGATATGGTTTTGTTGACATTTTTTGAAAAATAATATTTTTTCGACTGCTGAATTTGCATATTACGCGGGCGGATGCGGGCGATTACTTTTTCCTTTACTTTTTCCTTGAGTTGTTGATAGCGATAGATGATGAAAGTGAACTTAGTAACCCAGGCAAATAAAAGCTCTAGAACATCGTTTTCTTACTTAACCCTTTACCTAACATGAAAAGCAGACGACACTTGCAAAAATTCTTGAATAACTAAATTTTTTCATTTTTTGTCTCAAAAACATAGGTTATGACCCCTCGTTGGAACGAGCTCGACGAGCTCGTTCCAACGAGGGGTCATAACCTATGTTTTTGAGACAAAAAAATGAAAATATTTTGAAAATTAATTGGCGATTTTTGAGAATAGCGCTGGTCGGTTTTGGCCGTTACGTTGGGTAAAGGGTTAAATATTGTTCACCAAATAGGAGCGACGCGAAGGTGACCGACTGAAGTGTAAATCTAATTTGTCCCGACTGTGGTGGCTCAACTCCCAACCAATCAAATTTTCCAACTTAATCACCAAGGCATGCCTTAGTGATGTAATTGGAATATTAGTCAGTCGGGTTTATATCAAAACGTCAAGACTTCTTTGAAATTTATCTGTGAAACTATTTTCCAGTCGACACTTATATAGTAAAACTCATCTCAAGTTTTCGCATAATAAATAAATAAATAAATAAATAAATAAATAAATAAATAAATAAATAAATAAATAAACTAAGCTGATGGGGGGGGGGGGGGGGTGCGAAGATGCCCGAATGGGAAGATGTAAACCTGATTTGACCTGACTTTGATGGCTCCAGTCCCGACTGATAAAAGTATTCCAACTACATCAACAAGGCATGCCTTCAATTCCAACTACATCAACAAGGCATGCCTTCAATTCCAACTACATCAACAAGGCATGCCTTCGTTGAAGGCATGCCTTGATGATGTCGTTGGAATATCAGTCAACCGGGATTATATCAAAACGTCAAGACTTCTTTAAAATTTATTTCTGGATGAATAAAATATACATGTGGTGGTCATGTACCCCAAATTGCTACCACGGACCTTCATCAGTATACGATCGATCGTGTGTGTGTGTCATAAGTCCAAGTATCAAATCTAGTCTCGCGAGAAAATGCGTGATTACAAGCAAGAGCGAATAAAAAAATCCGACTTCAATCCAGATGCGATGTCCCGGCTGGAAAAAATATTGAGGAGGTGTCACAATCCCTTAAACTCCCAACCATCATCCCCTCATTGACGCCCTTGATTAACTACGCCGTGTGTAGTGTGTGGACTAAAGCAGTGGAAAACAAGCCCAAAAGGAAGATTAGTAAACTTCACTCAACAGCCTACATTCTCACAGGTCAATAGGAATAAGGTTTTACGAAGCTCTCTATTGGGAGCGCAGTGGCTCAGTTGTTACGGCATTGGATTCAAACTGAAAGGTCTACGGTTCGGGGGTAACTGCGTTGTGTATTTGGCCAAGGCACTTCATCCCAGTTGCCCATGTTGGGGGCACGGTAATTGAAGACAAATATTGTCTTCAATTAATGCTAATCCTGCTTGTGTGGAGTTCTCACGTCGGGGAGTCTTACAGTTGCTCGCCGTTGCTCTCTCCGGGTACTCCGGCTTCCTCAACCCTTAAAACTACCCTGGCTGTCAAAAATGTCGTTAGACTCTAATAAATAAATAAATAAATAAATAAATAAATAAATAAATAAATAAATAAATAAATAAATAAATAGTCAGTTGATCTGGGTCGTCGTATTTCGCCGAGTTGATGAGGCCAAATGAGCCAGATCAAACATGAAGTCGTACCCATCGTGTCTGATCTTGTTGGCTTGTCTCGTCAACGAGACGGAATATGTCAACTCAGATTACCTAACAGTTGTAATAATTTGTTTATTATTATGACAATTGATCTTTAACAATTTCAACACTGGCGGCCTGGAAGGTATCATCTCAATCAATACTGTCAACGTCCAAATGGGCGAAACCATCCTGGTTTTTGGGAGGTTCAGTAATAATTTAATCCAACAGCTCTGTTGAGCTGTTGGGTTAAATTATTACCGAGCCTCGTTTCAGATTTTTTGCTTTTTGTATCGCCTGTTCGTCCACTACGGCGGCGTAGAACCGCCACACCGTAGTATATTTCCAGGGATTCCTAATCTGTTTTTACAGATTACTAATCTGTTTTTACAGATTACTAATCTGTTTAACAGATTACTAATGTGATTTTACAGATTAAGTAATCTGTATTTACAGATTACTAATCCGTTTCAACAGATTACTAATCTGTTTTTACAGATTAACTAATCTACATGTACAGATTAGTAATCTGTTTAAACAGATTAACTAATCTGTATTTACAGATTACTAATTTGTTTTTAGTTAATCTGTTTAAAAATACAGATTAGTTAATCTGTAAAAAACAGATTGGTAATCTGTTTAAACAGATTGGCAATCTGTAAAAACAGATTAGTAATCCGTTTAAACGGATTAGTAATCTGTAAAAACAGATTAGTAATCTGTAAAAAAAGATTAGTTAATCTGTAAACACAGATTATTATCCGTTTAAACAGACTAGGAATCCCTGGAAATATACTATGGTGTGGCGGTTCTACGCCGCCGTAGTCCACTACCGATTTTTCTTCACGCACAAATTTATGTACATCGGGTTGAAAGGGTTAAAATTGATTACAACTGAAATGTGAACAAAAAAGTATGGTACTCGAGTTTTTATTTCTCGTCTGTAAAATTATGGTTTCGAAAATCTCCGAATGTCAGTGACGTTATTGACATCACGAGACGCTCGTTTGTAACGGGCATGATACGAGCTTGGAAAAACGCGAGTCCTCAAAAGTTGCCAGTATGTCAGAACGGTTGGGTAAACGTGTTCTGTTGGCACAAAATAGCCACAGGCTGTTAATGTAATCTTTTACCTTAATATACATGATCAAGATAAGAAGTAATATTAAATTCAAGGGAATACACTAAATTAATCAGATTAGTATGGCCAGAGAACAGCTTATTGGAAATAGCGGTGACTCGAATGAAGGAGCCCGGAACAGAATCTTGGAACGAATTTAAAAAAAAAAATAGGGGTGGTAACCCTGATTACATAAGGTTAGGGTCAGGGTTAGCTATATTTCAGTTACATGGAGGAAAAGGAGTTTGAACTGAGTCTGTTGCAAGAGGTAGTATCCGAGCTTTCTATATTCTGTGGCTCATATCTATTCAGCATTTAGCTTCTGAATTGATGAGATCCGAAAACGCACGGAATGTAGCGTTACAGACGTCACGAGACGCTCGTTTGAAACGGGCATGGTACGGACTTGGAAAAACGGAGACTCTCGTTTTCTGGGAAACCTGAATATAAAAATTGAAATTTCGAAACGTTAGCGAATTTCATATAAAGATTGAAATTTTGAAACGTTAGCGGATTTCATTTTAAGATTGAAATTTTCGAAATGTTAGCGAATTTCATATAAAGATTGAAATTTCGAAACGTTAGCGAATTTCATATAAAGATTGAAATTTCGAAACGTTAGCGAATTACATTTTAAGATTGAAATTTCGAAATGTTAGCGAATTTCATATAAAGATTGAAATTTCGAAATGTTAGCGAATTTCATATAGAGATTGAAATTTCGAAACGTTAGCGAATTTCATTTTAAGATTGAAATTTCGAAACGTTAGCGAATTTCATTTTAAGATTGAAATTTCGAAACGTTAGCGAATTTCATATAAAGATTGAAATTTCGAAACGTTAGCGAATTTCATATAAAGGTTGAAATTTCGAAACGTTAGCGAGTTTCATTTTAAGATTGAAATTTCGAAATGTTAGCGAATTTCATATAATGATTGAAATTTCGAAATGTTAGCGAATTTCATATAAAGATTGAAATTTCGAAACGTTAGCGAATTTCATTTTAAGATTGAAATTTCGAAACGTTAGTGAATTTCATATTAAAATTGAAATTTCGAAACGTTAGCGAATTTCATATAAAGGTTGAAATTTCGAAACGTTAGCGAGTTTCATTTTAAGATTGAAATTTCGAAATGTTAGCGAATTTCATATAAAGATTGAAATTTCGAAACGTTAGCGAATTTCATTTTAAGATTGAAATTTCGAAACGTTAGCGAATTTCATATAAAGGTTGAAATTTCGAAACTTTAGCGAGTTTCATTTTAAGATTGAAATTTCGAAATGTTAGCGAATTTCATATAAAGATTGAAATTTCGAAACGTTAGCGAATTTCATTTTAAGATTGAAATATCGAAATGTTAGCGAATTTCATATAAAGACTGAAATTTCGAAACGTTAGCGAATTTCATATGGAGATTGAAATTTCGAAACGTTAGTGAATTTGTATCATCGATGTGCGCATCATTTCACAAACTTCGGGTATTTTCAAGCAGATTAGTATTAAAATACAGAAGCTGTTCTTTTACAATTTTTTCCCCCAACAATTTGAACGTTTCAATATTATTCTCAATTGAAACCCATTTAACCCTTTCCCCATCGAACCGCCCACATCCGCCCGCGTAATATGCAAATTTAGCATCTGAAAAAATATTATTTTTCAAAACATTTCAACAAAACCTTATCATGTGACCCCTCTTTGGAACGAGCTCGTCGAGCTCGTTCCAATGAGGGGTCACATGATATGATATGGTTTTGTTGAATTTTTTTGAAAAATGTTAAAAAAATGATTTTTCAAATAATAAATTTTGATAGCGTCTGCGTTGGGTAAAGGGTTAAGAATAAGTAAACAGCGTTTTCACCATCTTTTGATGTCCAGTGAGTTTTGTCTGTTCATTATATCAACAATGTGCGCATCGAGACATATAATACAAACACTGTCCATTCCATTAATATAAAAGTCAAGGTGGTGATATTTGTTAATTTTGTTCCAGGAAAGAATAAAAACTTGTGAAGTACTGCAGAAACCCATTCCCTAAACAAAGAGCCAAAGTGGTAGATTATTTATTTATTTATTGGTGTTTAAGGTCACATACTTATGCACAATGACTAATCGTGACCGTGACAGTTTTACGGGTGAAGGAAGCCGGAGGACCCAGAGGGAACCACCGATCATCGACGAGCAGCTGTCAGCTTCTCAACATTCTAACTCTATTCAAGCTCCGCTCAAGCAGGGTTACAGCGGTTGAAGTCATGTGCACCATCGACGTGCAGTACGCCTTAGTACACGGCGTCATCGTGACCCCGTGTAGGCAACCGGGATAAAGTGCCTTGCCATGGACACAACGCGGATCGTTCCGGGCGGGGATCGAACTCGGGCCTCCAGCATAGAAGACCAACAGTCTACCACTGAGCTATCGCGCTCCCAAAGTGGACAGTTTTAGTTTTGGTAGGTGTGACACTGATACATATTCTTAATGACGGATTATATCTGTGAACTAGTTGCTTCTAATCAGCTTGTCGTAATACAAGTTTCCTTTTGTTAAACGAAACTTTTAATAAACGAAAACAACAGACAGCTCTGAGGGCTGTCTGTTGTTTTCGTTTATTAAAGGTAACAAAAGGAAACATGGCTTTATTTTCTGTTGATGTCATCGGTGCTTTCTCAATATAATAATTTCACGGGAGATAACTTTATCGAAAGTCGATTTTCATGACGATAAAAGTTAGGGATGACGTCAAATTCGTACTGAATGTGACCAAATTCCGATTAATTGAATAACCCTGTGAATGGAATTATCTTCACTGGCAGAATGCTATTCAATTAAATGAGTACCACTGCATCATTTAAATATGTTTTTTTATTTTGTGAATAACGTTGGTCGTGTATGGACGTTGGATTAAGGGAATGGTTCAAGTATTTAGATTCTGTGGGTGATGGGTTACTCGCCATATTATTTATACCGATAAGACCTGCCTCTGTCTCTTAAAGACTTCTGGTTGAATTTCACGGACAGCGTCATTCAGTACTTTGGCGCCTTCGGGTAATGGTTCACAAAAGTGGGACATCAGAACAGAATACACCAAGAATATCTGTTTTCAATAGCTAGCTGGGACCTATAAGTACTTACAATTGTATTTAATTCAAAATAAAAACTACATTATTGTCATTAAAAGCTCCAAGTTGGCATTTATTATTAGACAAATCATACGCGACCGGCGTGTGCCCTAGGCTCCAACGAGGCCAATCAATGAACGATGCTTCTAAGTCTTTCGGTCAACGAAGCTACAACTACGCTAATTAATAGACTATCACAATGTGCAGGCAATTTCGCCCTGGCAACATCTGACAATAATGTGTTTATTTGGCAGCGGGATGAATACTTGAAGAGAATAAAAATTTATACGAATCAATTCGACTTCATCTGGTTTCAATGTACTCCCGATAAATAAGACAATTTCGTACTATGTTTCAACGGTGAACGATTGTTGTCCGCCTTTGTTGATGAATCGGAACATATTTTGCAATAAGAAAGTGCACCCTTCACACATCTGACATGCTGAATAAGCCTTTTAAGAAACTTTATTATATAAAAACAATGAACGTACCTATTCCCACTGTGCAGTTTCAACATCTTGAGCAACATAATTCTTCACCATCCATAAAACTTAGTAATTTTATCTAAACCCTTTGCGTACAACAATGGCTGTACCCAGGCCTGGCATTTTCAGAGAGCGATTTAATCGCTCGCCTACTGCTCGCCTTAAAAAAATTGAGGAGAGCGAAAAATATCCCTCCTAGCCTTAGAAAATAATAATTACCACAACAGCCTGTTCCTAAAACCGACAGGTTTTCAGATCTGTGCTATGTTAGTGGTCTCTGCAAGATGGCCACATTGCCCCTCCCACACCTCCGGGCCTTCAAGGCCCGGAGGTGTGGGAGGAGGAGTGTAGCCGTCTCACAGAGACTACCTTTTAGCAGCACCAAATAAAATGTACAAATCCCACTAGAGAGAATTCATTAATAGTACAAATTCATTTTGCCACTTTTAGCTTTTGTAGGCTTCAGGGGTGCTAATCGCTCCCCTCGGCTATGTGAGGAGAGCGATTTTTAGCCCTCCTCCATTTTTAGGAACGCCAGGCCTGTGTACTCGAGCCTCAAATACCACAATCCCTACTTCTGTTAAATGTCTACTTTTCTTCGTGTCATAACACAAATGCGTGCAGGGAGTGGGACTTAAATGGGGGGGGGGGGACCAGTTAGATTTCTCATAGGCAGGTCCCGAGGGCGCGCAAGCCGGTGTTGTGGGAGAGTGTAGTGGGGGCATCTCCCTCTGGGAAAAAATCGTTTTTTGAACCCCTGAGATGGATTGTGAGGCCTCCCTCTGGCTTAAATTTAGTCATTTTACCCACAAGAAAAATTCGTTTCCTCAGGTAGGTCCATGAGTTTTATCTTACACTGACTAGGCTACACAAGGACTATAGACTGACAGCCATTCAGCCAGTACCTACTCCTTCCAACTGGCTAATTGTGTCTGACTGATTGTTTCCATTCTTCTATATTTAATTTTTTTTTTTATTTATTTATTTATTTATTTCTTTTTATTTATTTATTATTTATTTATTTATCGCGGGGGGGGGGGGGGTGGTGGCTGTTGAATACTTACGCCCGTGCAAAGAGAGAATTGCAACAGAAAAAACAATTTACTTTGTACCCTAGTTATACAATAAGCAACAATGCAATAACACCGCGAATGTCTATATATTTCTCCCTTTCTCACTTCACAGTTTTGTAAATGTCAGTGCACTTGTGGAAAAGGGATGGAATCTTCGGGTCGACCCTGCGGCCTTCGTTACAATACTGCTCCTGGGTCCGCTTTGACTTCTGGATCAACACTTTCTCCACAGAATATTTCCTCTCCGTTCTGATGCACGCCTCCTCCATGAGATAACTTTACAGTTCTTTATCACCGTATATTAGCGGCATATCTGTAATGCGCCCATGTTAGTCCTTCTCAGAATTATGCCTTTAGATTTCTTGTTCCTCGCGCTCTAAAACATATTGAATGCTTTCTCCTTCAGATCAACTTACTCTTTTACGATGAACCAACGTGACTCTATCATTCGAGATAGACTTTTTTCCAACACCTGCCGCGCCTGTTCCACCTTGACAATGATCCTAGCAGACTTTTTAGTCCACATGACCTGTTTAGTTTGTCTCATACTTGTATTCACGTAGACGTTGCACCCAAGCACGCCACCCCCATTCATATATTTAATTCTGCGCGACAGTTTTTCGCGTGCGTCTCTCTCTCTCTCTCTCTCTCAGCGTCTGCGATCCTCTGATTCCCTTTCTAAACTAAACTCTCTTTTTAAACATTTTGTAAGTACTGGTCATCAACCCTCCTATATGTTTTGCGTGTGGCCTGTTTCTCGTGAGAACACATTTCGTTAACTGTACATAGAAAGCTTTCTTGACCAAAGGAAATTAACTTAACCCTTTGAACTCCAGTGGTATCTTCCATGCTAGTTCAATGACAGCAATTAAAAGAGTCCATATTCATTACTTGGGGTAGACCAATAAGTATTTTCAACGTGCAGCCTCGGGCTGCACGTTGAAAATACTGATTGATCTACCCCGCAATATTTAATGAACGCCATCCTATATAATGATGTTATGGCGTATCGTGTTCCTAGCCGGAAAAATCGTCGTCTGGTGTTCAAAGGGTTAAATCCCAAGAGATTATCTAATAGCTATGGTATGTCCTGGGAACTCTCCACTATAATATTTCATTTCTCAATTATACACAGAGGCGGACTGGTCGTATGGTCCAGCGGGAAAATCTCCGCTGGTCCCCCTATTGGGTGGCCCCAGGGGCCCCCAAAATTGAGGCAGCCCAACAGAGGTTGGTGCCTGAAATTTCGTGGAAACGCCCAATGGCCGAAATGGATCTGTTTGCATAGAATGTCGGTATATTGAAATGTTCTCTATGAAGACTGCCAATCACATATATATATAGAGAACATTTCAATATGCTAGCTGTCTAGTCTGCCATTATTCGCTCAGATACAAGGAAACAGGGCTTCATTTATTTGGAAAAATCAAAAGTTTCTACTATTGGGCCGATCTATGGACGGCCAGATAGATCCGCGCACCAAAATGAGTGATGAAGATCATACAAAAATACCATCGACATGTCCTCTGTGTGAACTGCCATTAATCTTCCATGCTAGTTCAATGACAGCAATTAGAAAAGTTCATATTCACGTAGACCTTGCACCCAAGCACGCCACCCTCATTCATATATTTAATTCTGCGCGACAGTTTTTCGCGTGCGATCTCTCCGGGGTCCGCCCTGGTTCATTTCCCGGTAACTTTTCTTGGTCCAGTCCGCCCCTGGTCATACATACGATTCCCTTTCCCACGCAGGTAATCTCGAATACTCAACTCTTTTGGTGACAGGTTATCTAACATTTACATTTCAATTTGTGCCATCCCTTGGAGTTGCAATTTTATGCAATACTGTACGGATATCGTCTCCCAGCTTTAACTAGTTGGGGTGTTCGTGACGTCCTAAAGTAGGCAAAGACACGGGCTTTTAAAAGCTCGCGTCCCGAATTTCTCCATATCCTACATGGACACACCCTTACATGTCGAATACAGTTTGTAGCGTTTATAGGAACATTTTCACGACTAACCTGATGAGGGTAAATCGTTACAGCTAATTGCGGACCAGTTTCCTTCTTGAAATGCTTTGACAGGTGTGCTCCAGTTGAATGCTTGTACAAGCAGATGTTTCTTTTGGAAAACTCGAAGCATTTAGACAAAATTTGACAAGCGTTACGTTGATCAAGAACACATGTTAGATTGAGCTCTTTGGAAAACAGACAGATTTTAAACTTGGAACTGACCCGTGGAATTCTTTTCAATTTTTTATGCCATTCCTAAAATTAATATCGCTGTCAGTGTTTGCAATGCCGAGGCGCTAAACGATTTGGCAGAGAACCATGCCCTTGGAATTTCGACGGTTTTGACGTATGTTAATGAAAACAGTTATTCTTGTATGCCGAGCCAAGAGGTTTGCTTTTCCCTTTATATATTTTTTTCTAAAATTGATTGGAATGTGAAAACCAAAGCCATTTACAATGTATATTCCAAAAGAACAATTCAGCAAAAGCTGCAAAACAACCGTCCCAGATGAAGAGAACTTCTGCCATAACAAACTGACATGATATCGTGGCAGGTTTTATTGAAGGTCTGCTTATCATTTTGTTTTTGACTTAATCCTTTACCCAACGTAACGGCCAAAACCGTCCTGCACTAGTCTAAAAAATCGCCAATTAATTTTCATTATTTTTTCATTTTTTGTCTCAAAAACGCAGATTATGACCCCTCATTGGAACAAGCTCCTTCCAATGAGGGGTCATAACCTATGTTTTTGAGACAAAAATTTAAAAAAATTAGTTATTCGATAATTTTTTTTGCAAGTGTCGTCTGCTTTTTATGTAAGGTAAAGGGTTAAGGCTGAGGAAAACAGAATGGTTCAGGTTTCCCAACCGATCCCAGTTTTCATACCTCACTCTCAGGGATGCCGGAAGTATTGAGGGCAGGGAGTAATACCGTAGGAAAGGGGCATTTTCTCACACTAGCAGCCCCGCAATGACATACCGAAGCATGCATGCCTCGAAGGCTCGAGATTGGGGAGTTTGAGAGGAGATGCCCCCTCCCATCGGGAAGGGGGCACCTCTTCTCAAACTCCCCCAACTCCCCCATTGAATTTTGAAAGCTCCCAGAACGAATTTGGGGGTGTATTTTAGCTTTACTTCGAGAATAAATCATTGAAAAAATAGAGTGACGAGCCAGGAATGGGCATTGTTTGTCCCCTCTCGCCCCCGAGATCCGAAGGCAGGGAGGGCAGTGGCCCCCTCTGCCTCCGTGATTCCGGCGTCCCTGCTGTCCCCAATCGTTTTATGAGCTTTTCGCAAAAATGTTACATCTACTTAAAACGATATCTGAAGATACTTGCGGGCCAGGCGTCAAATACATATACACCGCGAATATAGGCAATATATGTTAAGCCTTTACCGAATCCGAAGAGCTTGATGAGAAATTTCTTAAATAAGTATATATTTTCATTTTTGCCCCACAAGTATAGATTATAACCCTCATTAAAAAGAGCTCGTTCCGTTTTTGGTCGTTACTTTGGGTAAAGGGTTAAGCGAACAAGCCTGAAAATAAGCAGTCTGTCATTTGAAGAATGTGGTCCCCAGAGGGTGAATTGACTGATGCTATCCCATACTTTGAGCCACCTTATCCACTGGGTACCTCTTTCTGTTTAGGCTGGAGACCTTAATTCAGATTGAGGCTTACAAAGGGTAAATTTAGTTATGCTACCCCACTGTGCAGGGTAGCATCACCAAATTCACCCCTGGGAACCTCGACCTGCAGATGACTGTCTGCTTATTTTCAGGCTTGTAAGCGACTAAAAAAGAAAAGTACTTGTTCTTCCGACGATGTTTTCAGGTTTCTAAAAATGCAGGTGAGCAACAAATTGTCTCCCTCAAATTGCCTAGGGATGCAACTGCCCTCCTAAATCTCACTCTAATAGAAGCAGCTTCTGGAGGGTGGGGTGTCAGTCTCTAGGTTGGTCCCAGTCGTTACCCTTCCCAGCGTCCTTTCTAGGACTAACTGTGCATGTGACAGGCCCTGTAATATGGGATTTAAGTGCTGATCCTGAACATTTCCGACACGAATTATGTATGACTAGCAGGGTTACCCGGCGTTGCTCGGTAAGAAAAAAAAAATTTTGGTCATAACTTTTGGTGCCCCTCTACACCCCCACCCCCACCCCCACCCCGATACTTTTTTAAACCTCATCATTAGATTCCTGATAAAAACGTACCCCTGGTAGACCCTTTTGAAGACATATATCGGTAAAAAAAATTTTGTCATAACTTTTCGTGCCCTTACACCCCACCCCACACACTTTTTTAAACCTGACGATGACCTCCGCCATAAAAAAAGTACTCCTAGTAGACCCATTTTGGACACTCGGGGTGGGCCCATATTCATTTCTATAGCGGACAGACAGAGAGACATACATACAAACATACAGACATTCTAAAATACAGTATAGAATATAGTGGTGTATTAGAAATTGCCCACCCAGAAATATTTTAGGCATGCATTAGGCGTGCAGCACGCCCGTGCGTCCTGAAAATGCCAGGCCTGTGTTTTACACAATTTTTTAATGAAACCTTCGTGAAAACTGCTTTTTGGGAGGGGCGTGTTCCCGTACCAAATAACTCTCTCAGTATACAGAACATCTTACAATATGCATTGCCTCATGTTTGTTCGGTATTTCAACCAACGTACTAAAATACTAATATCTGATTGGTCGAAAAGAATTCGTCTCTGACTAAATACCCAAACAACACGCTACGGCTAATTATTTTGAACTGAACATTTGACGAGTTGTTTGGTTTCTGTGGATGCTAAGCAATGTTTTCTTAGCTGTTGAATACGAGAAGAGTCCAAGTAAAGAATCCACCTGTTTGGACAACATGCGGGAGGTCTGACTCTCACATAAGTAAATTATGTCTGTTCTGTGAACTTCATCATGAGAAGTTTATAGTACGAGATCACAGTGTGAAGATGTTTTAAAATGAGTGGTGCAAATAATTCACACACTATGAAACCAGCTGTTCACTTACCTAACCCCACCCCCCCCCCCCCCCCCCCCCCACGAAAGTAACGTTAATTCAAACTATTTGACTTTTCAATGGAAACTATAGTTCTAATCAGGTCGGTAAATGTCTTCAAAGATTGAGGGATTGATTGACTCATGTTTTCTCAACCAGGATATGAATATGTTGACGGTTCTCACGTACACGTATTAACGATTCTTGGCGACAGAGCTGAGCAGTTCGTTTTTTTATTTGTTTTTTTTTTTTTGGGGGGGGGGGGGGGCGGGGGGGGGGGGTGGTTCTTTTCCGGTTCAGATCCGGTTTTTAAGGTAAACTGGAAAACCGAACCGCAAGACATACCAAAAACTGGCCGAACGCTTTTATTATGCACATTTCCAGGAATATTGGTGTTTGCATAAACTGATCAAACTATCTTACTTGGCGGGGACAGGACTTTACCCCTATGGATTCTCGTCACTTAGTCAGTCCGGCCAAGAGGCGAATACGTCGTGTTCTCTTTGTCACATCTTGTTCCTTATTGACTCGTCCGCCGGACGAGTCAATGAGGGGGAAAATGTGACAATGAGAAGACAACATAGATTGGGCAAACTGCATCCATTTGACATCCTAATTTATGTTTTCTTATCACTTAATAGGCTTAGCAACTGATCCCCAAGAATTCCTTAGCATGATCAAAGTGAAGTTAGGCGATCCCCACGAACTCCTTAGCATGATCAAAGAGAATGAGATTCTTACAGAAATGGCTTTTTTGTGGTGAGTGGTATCGTACAAACCATTGGGCATTTTTTTCCTGAATGAGGAGCCTGAATTTATTTATTTATTTATTTATTTATTTATTTATTTATTTATTTATTTATTTAACGACAATTTCGACAGCCAAGGCCACCTCGTACCGGACAGTTTTACGAGTGGAGGAAGCCGGAGTACCTGGAGAGAACCTCCGAGCAACGACGTGCAACTGCCAGACTCTCCAATGTACGAACTCCACACAAATAATGTTAGCATTGGATAAAGACGATCAGTACACCTAAGTACACAGCGTCACCGTACCCCACGCGGGCAATCGGGATGAAGTGCCTTCCCCAAGAACACAACGCAGTTACCCTGGCCGGGAGCGAATCGTTGACCTTTCGGTTTGAAGTTCAGTGCCGTAACCACTGGGTCACCGTGCTCCCCGGGAGGAAGGAGTGGAGCCTGAAGTGTTATTTACTGTATGTTTTAAACAGTAGAAAAACTGACCCGAATCATGATTTTTTCCTGAAAACCAACCGAAACCAAACCTGAAATATCAAAACCGTGCATTGGACCCAGATGTGGTGTCATAGTCACGTGCCCAGTTATGTCTTCTGGGGTTGCCATGGTAATCCGCGTGAGCAGCTATGTTGTGACGTTACTGTCATGGTGATACGTGGTGTCAATGTGCATGCGTAGTTGGAAATTCGGAGGGCAAGTCATGAGTAATTGGACATTCCACCTATCTGGATTTTTGAACTGCTTTGGTGATGCTGATGTCTCCTTTACTTCCCCAAAAATTCCAACTCGGTTTCAAATCGGTAAAAATTCTAACTGTTACTATTTACAACTACAGTGTACGCAATATCGAGCTTCATAAGTATGCATGATGTCAATCGATACGAGATTTCTTTAGCACGATTACTTGTCGTAATAAAAAAAATCCTCAAAATGCACTTCAAGAAAATCACATCATGAAAAATCATTATCCTGAGTTGATTCCATCATTCAGTTACAAAATGCTGAAACATCGAAAACTGATCACTCCTGCATAAGATCTGATTTAATGTCAGGACAGTGTGAATTGCTCAAAGTTCTGAGCTTGAGCATCTGTTTAGCACATACTCATTTCCCTGAATAAAACAAAATAATAATAACCTGATAATTCTATCATAAATGTGTTGGCATTTCAGTTACTAGAATCAATTTTATGCTCCTTTCATGGCTTCATTTTCAAATTTTTTCTCGGTAGTGAATTTCCAACTGGGGAGGGGTCGGCGAGATCCCCCTCCCGGTCCCTCTCCCAGTTGGAAATTCACTACCCTACAGCCCCCCCCCCCCTCCCCAATCGAAAACCTCAAGCCACGTCCCTGATTATCTTTCACGTGAAATTATTTGGTCTGTATGAATTGTTTAGTTCTTTGTGAAATGTCTTTGCAATGCCGTCCGCCGTTTATATTTGATGAACAGTTGGTGAAAAAAGAGGTGATTGATTCAATTCTTTTTCCGAAACCAACTCACCCACAATGACTTGACATCAGATGTCACGCATTTGTTAGACGTATAGTGAGCGATATTTTCGTAGTGAGCTATTTAATGATGATTATGCGTTTAACTAATTTTGTCATTCATTTTTACAAACATTATTTTGTCCTATATCTCTCAATATCAGTAACCCAATGTTCATGGACACGCAAATACATAAGATAGAGCCTTATAAACGAAGAGTGTGTTACACAATGTATTAACCCGTAAACATCCTGATATACAGAGATTATCATGTTAATGTGCATGTCCTGTGATTTGTGTCAGATTCGGGGTGGTGTCCAGAATGGGATCTCAACGAGCCGGCTTTGCAGGCGAGTTGCGATCCCATTTTTGGACACCACCGAGAATCTGATACAAATCACAGGACATGCACATTAACATTATAATTCATTTATCTAACAATTCTTTCACATAAACAGATTAAATCTTAAATTATTTTTAAACATTTTTGGGACATTTTCGTTTCAACACCTGAACATAACATAACGAAGGGATGCGCCTGTTTTGAAAATATAGTGGACGTCAATTCCAGGGTCGGACCAGGCAACAATGCTTTGGCTCGTCTCAGGAAAAAAACAGACTTTTACTCCAATGAAAAACCATTTCCTGCCATCTTCGACTTATAGATCACATATTTTTCAATTTTTTCCAATAGGAAGTGTTTTTTTGTGATCGACATGAGATGAATGACGTATTCTACTGACTAATTCCATTTGTTTATAAGAAGGTCGGTTTTCACGCTGTCGGGTGCCAATTTTGGCAATTGCACTAAAAATTGTGAAGTCGCCACAAAAATCTTCGTTGGCTAAAATTTTGGCAACCAATAGTTTCGTTCACTTGTGAAGGAAAGCCACTGCGGCAGTGACAAACACGATCGATAACGAAGCCAAAAAAAAAAAAAAAAAAAATTAAATTCTTTTGTCAATAAGGTGTTAGAAATACTTTTTGGTCGAACTTTCAAAGTTAATTTTCAATGAGTGGTAATGAAGCATTGTTTTTTTGCTTCATTAAAACATTATAGGTTATCAACTTTACAAAAGGCAGCATTTAATTAGATAATTACTTCATACCGTCGCGAGTCACTCGCGACGGTTTGAAATATTTATCTAATAAAATGCTGCCTTTTGTAAAGACTCGCGACCCGCTAAGCCTAGTGAATTAACAGCAAAAAGTCGATTAATTTGTTATTATCTTAGTGCAACAACAGGTATTTATGCCAACCACAATCAGCCTAACCATTTATTGAATCAATGGCATATAGATATAACTAGATGACCGCCCTTTTTGCTTATCGATGATTTCGTTAGAACTTCCGAATTCTGTCGGATTTTTTTCCGTGACCAGTCGTCCGTTTACTCTGAAAATAATTGCCAATTCATTTTTTAACCCTTTACCTAACATGAAAAGCAGACGACACTTGCAAACAAGGGGTCATAACCTATGTTTTTGAGACAAAAAATGAAAAAATAATGAAAATTAATTGGTGATTTTTGAGAATAGCGCCACCCGGTTTTGGCCGTTACGCTGGGTAAAGGGTTAAAACTCGATCAATTTATTTGGATAAGATAGCGAAGTACACCCCCCCCCCCCCCTCCCATTAGCGTTTTAGCACCAAGACAATTTGTGTGGCACTAAAATCTTCAGAAAAGCATAAATGTGGCACCAGACAGTTTCGGACCAACGTGAATACTGATGAACGTGTTGTCTATCATGGTACTTCAGTACGTTAGACATCTGCAGATTATGAATCATTGGTGTTAGAAAATCGCGATTGGATCGACATTGTCAGTGGAGAATGGCTCGAGGTTGGTGGGAGACAGGTTCCAATGAGAAAAGCTAAGAACGTATCTGCAATAGACTTTTAAGGTGATAGCTTGAATTTACGATTTTGTGGTTTAAAAAGTGTATATAATTTTGATACTTTTTCTCGCTTAGTGTAAAAGCGTAAACATAGGTATGTGCTGTGCCCCGAAAAAACGTTTGTCAAGTAAGCCATATGTGTATCTTAACAGAAATAAATGAGACAAACGTGATAACTTTAATGGAGAGGAATCGCAATAGGCGTCTGTAACGCCAATTAGTGCTTATCTGGACTGAAACAACGATCTTTCCTTATAAGCTTCAAACACAAGATATTCGTTTAGCCACCCAAGGTAATCAATCATCTAATTATATGGTCATTAGTGTCGATAATCGCCTATTCTTTCGAAGCGCACGTGTAATGTCTGTGTAAAATGCACTTCCCCAATTTCTGACAGGGTGCTGTCAGAAATGTCAAAGTATAGCAAACTTGAAAGAATTTGAAAGATAATTTTAAATTAAGACAGATCTGTAGCGGAAAGTTCAAGAGAAGAAACTAAAATGGAAATTAATGTTCTGGCGACCGAATAAAAGTCGGGGGATTTTCTCGAAACATCCATTCCAGTCTGAAGGTGTAAAACTGTGAGTCGTTGGCGATGAGCTGAGGATGTCCCGTGCCATAGGTTAGAGGAGGTACCGCATCGGTGCGAAGGTATAGGAACGTTTTGATGTAAGGGGAACCACATACCTTATATTTAGAATAGGAACAGTCGTGGGCCAATTCGGTGGCCATATATGAGTATAGGATCAGACGTAGGAAGTACAACGAGTGTTGGTGTTTAGGCAGACGGTATTACCTGTAGAAGGCAATCCCTACTTAGATAGAGTAGGCTTTGTCTCTATGAATATTATTCTGAGATAAACGGAGGGGAGAACTTAACCCCCTAAGTGACGACTGCTTTAGTGAAAAGCGTTCAGTCAAGTGACGATACATTACGTCCCCTGAGTTCCAATGTGTTCTATGTGCCAGTAGGCACATAGAACACATTGGAACTCAGGGAACGATTAGTGGCCGTGCGAAGGCAATGGTAGAGTGACATTCCGTCTCATGTTAGAGGAAAGGCATCCAAACAAAGTAACAATACGTTAGTGGCCATGCGATGGCAGTGGTATAGTGAAGTTCCAGTTGTTTGAAATTGCAGTCAGAGGCCAAAGCTGAGAGGACCAAACACCAGCGACAAGGAAAGGGCACCAGTGACAACAGAGAACGCGGACCCGCAAAGTGACTCAAAAACTGTGTGGGTGGAGTGTTATTGACGTTTGTGTTATTCACTGGATTTTACGAAACTTACAAATTACCATATTTTTTCTATATGTATTAAAATTGTTAATTTCAGTGAACCCCTGTTGATTTATTCTTTTTCGGAAAAAGTCATTGACCTCTTCAGGATAAGAACCACCTCAACAAAAACGAAACGGACGGGTTCATCACGGTGAGACATACGTTCACGCACGGATTCAGGCGACACTCGTTGAGTTTTGGCTGAATACGCGGAGGGAATCTAATTTCCCTGCAACATCAAAGCTCCGTTTTCGTCATAGAGTCTCCCGTTAATATTGAAGTCCTTATCTTTCAATATCTACTTCCAGGATAACTATAGTTAACTTTTTAACCATTTCAAATACTGTACCCAAGGAAACGCTACCTCTATAAAATTATTTTATGAAGCACAAGATTTCTGCAAGCTTGTGGAAATCCCGGGAAGTCTGCACCCAACAGTGCTACCGTAGTAAACAAGTTCTATTTGACTAACAAAATTACAGGACATCTTATCAAATACGCCTGGGAGAAGTCATCCGAAGTTCATAGAACTGGTATAAACAATTCGTTACGTTTGACTTTATACTGGTGTTGCGGTCATATTATAGCCATTACGGCACTTATTGTGATGTAAAATATCTGTTTTAGATTAAAGGCCGCAGAAGACTAGGAACAAACAGCGAACGCCCGATAATGAAATAGAAGCCATTCGAAATCATATTCTAATTCTGGCAACTCAAAGATTAACCCTTTATCCAACGCAGACGATATCAAAATTTATTAATTTAAATATCATTTTTTGAAATTTTTCAAAAAATTTCTACAAAACCATATCATGTGACCCCTCGTTGGAACCAGCTCGTCGAGCTCGTTCCAACGAGGGGTCACATGATAATGTGTTGTTGAAATTTTTTGAAAAATAATATTTTTTCAACTGCTGAATTTGCATATTACGCGGGCGGATGCGGCCAATTCGTTGGGTAAAGGGTTAAGTGCAGCAATGACAATCAGCTAAAAAGTACAGATTTATACATCTTACAACACAAATGACTGTTCTGTTCTATGTGATTACACGGACCTGATAGAAAGCAGCATAAAAAGAAAAACAATGGTGAAAGCAGTGGAATTATCGCCAATGATTATAAATCACAATTTCAGTCGAAATTTACCACTAGAATTCGAAACACCAAGAGGTGTGGACAATGTATACTGTCACAATCACTCGGAAAACAACCCAAACTTTATTTATTTGATTAATTTCTCTCCATTCACGTTCATGTCATTATGGTTTTTTTTTTGTTTGTTAACCTCTGGCAGTAGAAAAGCTGTTTTTAATCGAGCGTTTATTTATAACTTTCCATCTTCAGAACTTACAAGAACGTACTAGAACAGCTAAATATAGCAATAATAAGCAAAGCTGTTCCAGTTAATAGGCTCTTCTGCTCTACTGGAGTATACTCCAGGACAAACGAACATTGTCAGGCAGACGAAAACTATTACATAGATAGATAGAAGCAGACAATTCTGAGAGAATTCGAAATAGTACACCTTGTAGGGTTGTTTGTGGTAATTCGTGATATTCCGATTCAATCGAACACACCCTCCGAACATACCCTTGTCTTGTTGTAGGCCTTTGGGTAACATAGCAACCACATGCTAACATAGAAACCAAGCTGGCGGCCTCCAGTATACAAAATGGACGGCGGAAACACGCATCATCCTAACAACACGAGCTGCACATGCGCACTCAAATCACGTATCACTATGGGAATGACGTCACAAGATGGCCGCTCACGCGGGTTACCACGACAACACAACATAGCCACTGGGTCACGTGGCATGAAGTCACTTCCGGGGTCCCCCACGGGGGTCCCCCAACCTAGAGGTGAAAACCACATTACATACTACTTACGGGTACACAAGAACCGTGGAGCAAACATCCCCCCCCCCCCCTCCCAGAAAAAAATATATCTGCAGTTAGTTATGTGTATTACTGCTACCTTAAACCTGCACGGTAAAAACCTCTCGTTTCTTTACGGCGTCGAACTATTTGTTCTGAATTAATACTTGATTTAGCTTAATTTATTCTGTCCAACAGTTATAAAGAGTAGAGGAATTAATATATCGTCCCTTGAGTGCACCAATGCACCATCTGCACTGTTTTGGCATATCAGGTGACGTCTTGCTGCACTCAGGAGATGATGTGCAACTTGAAAATATTAATCTGTCTCTTTTAAGTATTCATTCTTCCAAGAAAGTCAACTTTCGACCTGGAGAATGGCATTTTAACACCCGACAATCTATTAACTCGTGACAATATGCCATGCAAAGACCCAAACTCCAAGCAGTTATCTCCCTTCGTAAAGTCGCGAGTCAGTTGGTCAAATTGCAAGATTCTTGCGGATTTTGCATCTGCGGTAATGGTTCTTGTATATTTCACTGAACATGTTTTGAAGAGCTCCGATTTAATATCAAGAGAAAGAATTTTAAAAAATATTTCTGGAATCAATGATACATTGGGAAAAGCGAAATATATATAGTGCAAGTATGAATGTACAGGTTATGAGTGCAATTTGTAAATAAACAACACCAGCACATGACATCAAATTATCTTTATGCCTACTCGATTTTTAAACCTTTTTGAAAGAAGGTGTCCTCGGTGAAGACAGACTCCTTATTATTCGTTTTGCTTTTGTTTCTCTTCTCAGAAAAATTTCCGAATTTTCCTCAAAATTGAAAAAAAATATATTAAGTTTTCTTATGCAGTTCTCCATATCGACTTATCGTAGTATCATTCAAGGGGACTGTGTTTGTCACTTCTTCCCCATGAATTAGAAATACAATTTTTATCACAAATGACCAGAAATTCCAGAAACAGTTTTCTATACGTGACTTTTGTCATAAGTTAATAGATTATCGGGCGGTGTAATTTTGACAAAATTAACCCTTTACCCAACAAATCGGCCGCATCCGCCCGCGTAATATTCAAATTCAGCAGTTGAAAAAATATTATTTTTCAAACAAATTCAACAAAACCATATCATATGACCCCTCGTTAGAACGAGAACGAGGGGGTCACATGATATGGTTTTGTTGAAATTTTTTGAAAAATTTCAAAAAATGATATTTAAAATAATAAATTTTGATATCGTCTGCGTTGGGTAAAGGATTGAACTGGTTAAAGATAAATACCATTCCTTCTGTTTTTTACATTGAATACTAGCACTTGCCAATTAGAATTTCATATGACGACACACTAGGCAACAACAGTGATAATGACTGACAACTGGTTACCAGAAGTTTAAGTTTAACCGTACAATTTTATAGTTATTTATTTCACAATATGTGAATCAGATACTGACAAAACTTCACCAGGGGCGGATCCAGGAGTTGTGATTAGAGGGGCGCTTGAGGGTGCAATCCAATATTGCCGAGGACCCGGCGGCAGCCACGGTCCCACGGGGTGTGTGTGAGTGTGTGTGTGTGTGGGGGGGGGGGGGGGGGCTGTTTTGTTTATGAAATCTTGACCCACAAAAATCTTGACCCATGTGTGCAGGCGTGTCGCGATCAAATCCCGAACCGATCTGGAGGGAGACCCAATTTTGCAATTAGGCGAAAAAATGGATTGGTTCCGGTTTACGTGCGGTAGTAAAATAGGATCGGTCGGGAAGATTGGTTTTTGATATTTTATTTTCATAACATAGTCGCTTAATCTTTTACCCAAATTATCGACCATAACCGACCGACGTCATTCACAAAACTCACCATTAAATTTTTATCACTTTTTCATTTTTTGTCTCAAAGACATAGCTTATGGCACCTCATTGGAACCTCATTTGAGGCAAAAATAAAAATATTTAGTCATTCCAATTTTTTTTTTTTTTTTTTTTTGGTGTTGCTTACTGTTTGGGTTAGGTAAAGAGTGGAAATGTCTGGCCTATTTTCGCGGTTCTCATGCATTTGATGTCCATCCATATGTATCTTCCGATATTACTTTATATGGGGATAACATTTATGATAAGTGCTTATAAAAAGATTAGGGCGAGCATGAAAATAATGACCAGTCGGTAAACCTAAACCACCCCCTCCTTCTCATGTTTACAATGTTACTGCCTGCCATTTCTAGTCCACGAACTATTAAGAAATGCAGCTTATAAAAGCAATGCAGGTTAATTCAGGTTGGAGTTGGGTTAATCCCACATGACGTGTTATATAAAGGAATCACAGTCCGTAGCTGGTATCCGTGTTCATAAATATTTCTTTAGCGTTGATAATTAGCAGCGTATTTTCCGATGTGATTTCAATAAGTTCTCGATGCGAGGATCTGTTCTCTTAATTAATACCCTCGGGAAGTTTATGGTGTAGAACCGTAACGCTCATTGTGAAATTTTTTGTGCATCGTCAAAGATTTTCCATGCATATTGCCTTTATAATGATCTAATCTTCTGTTTTATGCAGTCTTCGATATGGGTAAGGTGTCAGCTCAAAAAATATTGGTTTAACAATTTGTAATGGGAATCCTGATTGTTTTACCTTCAAAACAGCTTTTTTACCACCAATTATTTCCCCAAATTTTACTCTTCAAGGCTTACATCAAATTTACTGATAACTGTTTTACAACCAACGCTTGAAGCACCAATAAATGAACTTTTCAGACCCGAAACCGAGAGAGGACAAAATTTCATTTTATCAGTGACATCCTCTTGGGATTATTTATAGAAAACACGTACATACACACAAAAATATAAAAAAATAAATAAATCAATAAAAAATAAAATAAAATAAAAAGTAAAAATGAAACTGAGATTTAAACCTCTGTACACTGATGTCAAAACAACGAAATTACAAGCAGCACGTTTTTCCCATGATGCAACGCGGAATTTAACCTATTCAGTTATGTTAAATGAGCTCCGTCAAACAGGATTGAATTGGTTAAATTACTAGTTACATCATTGAAAAAATTTACAGTTTGAAATTTTGAAATTTCAATATCATTATACGGAGGGTTAAGCGTCCATATTCCCAAAACGTGTAACAAAGCCTGCACCCATTCTTTATACCCCGCCCCTTCATGTTGATTGTTAAAGTTCTGTCGGGTAATTTTCGTTTCCACACATACACACACCGGGAAACGACTTCAAAACCACTGAATAATAACACTTACCGAGTCTGTAGAGCAGCTCAAATTAATGTTGTGAACAGCCTTTAGCTCTTTGTTTTTTATTTCGTTTTAACGGCATTTTAAGAAGGCGGTGACCCTAACTTGTCAGACAGTTTTACGGGTGGAGGTAGCCGGAATGCACGGAGAGAACTCTGGGACGTGGCTAGAGGTTTCCGATTGGGGGAGGTTGTAGGGTAGTGAATTTCCAACTAGGGGGAGGGACCGAGAGAGGGGAACCCCCTCCCGGTCTCTCCCCCTATTTGGAAATTCACTGCAGAAAGATTTTGAAAATAAAACCATGGAAGGGGGCATAAAATTGATTCTAGTAACTGAAATGCCAACACATTTATGATAGAATTATCAGGTTATTATTATTTGGTATTCTTCTGGAAATTGAATATGTGCAAAACAAATGTTGAAGCTTAGAACTTTGAGCAATTCACACTGTCCTAACATTAAATCAGATCTTATGCAGGGATGATCAATTTTCGATGTTTCATCATTTTGTAACTGCGAATGATGGAATTAACCCAGGATAACGATTTTACATGATGCAATTTTCTTGAGGTGCATTTCCAGGATTTTTTGTTTGACAATAAGTAAAAGTACAATAGAAATCTCGTACCGATTGACATCATGGATACTTATGAAGCTCGATATTGCGAACACTGTAGTTGTAAATAGTAAGAGTTAGAATTTTTCCGATTTGAAACCGAGTTGGAATTTCGGAAGTAAAGGAGATATCAGCATCACCAAAGAAGCTCTAAAATCCAGATAAATGGAATTTCCAACTACTCTTGACTATAGGAAATTTTGGCCGGGTGTGGTGACCCCCCTCCCTCCCCCTGTCGCCACGTCCCTAAGAGAACTGGCAGACTCTCCAGCTTACTTACCCGGCACAAGCAGAATTAGCTGTTATTTAATTATTTATTGGGATCTAACGACACTTTCAACCGCCAAGATCACCCGTGTCGGCCAGTTTTACGGGTGGAGGACGCCGGAGTACCGGGTGAGAGCCACCGATCAACAGCGAGTAACTGCCAGACAACACAACGTACTAACTCCACACCAGCAGGGTTAACATTGGTTGAAGACAAGTGCACCATCGACGTGCAGTACGCCTTAGTACACAGTGCCATTGTGTCCCACGCGGGCAATCGGGATAAAGTGCCTTGCCCAACGACACAAGGGTGTTCCCCCTGGTGGGGATCGAACAGTGGACCTCTTGGTTTGAAGTTCAGTACCGCAACCACTGGACGACCGCGCTCCCAGAGTTAGCAGTGACTAAAGGCAAGAGCACCATCGACGTACATAAGTACGCTTAACCCTTTACCCAAAGTAATGACCAAAACCGGCCGAGGCTATTCTCCAAAATCGCCAATTAATTTTCATTATATTTTCATTTTTTGTCTCAAAAACATAGGTTATGATCCCTCTTTGGAACGAGCTCGCTCCAATGAGGGGTCATAACCTATGTTTTTGAGACAAAAAATGAAAATAATTAGTTATTCAAAAATTTTGTTTGCAAGTGTCGTCTGCTTTTCATGTAGATAAAGGCTTAAGTACACATAACTTACTCGTATTTGAAATCGCACTGTATTATAATTCTCTCAATTTTTAAATTCGCGTACCCTTGTCCGCGAACTGAAAAGTGACACTTTTTATATTTATTTATTTATTTTTAAAAATGTTTGCGCATCGGAGTTCTCCATTAAACATGTATTAAATACTCATGCATATGGGTTTTTTGTATCTAGCGGGTTATGGCCACGCTTAATCATGGTTGACTCCATCCTTTACATCGGTCTACAAAGCCTCTAGTTCATCCCTGGCATACGACGTGTTTCGAATATGGATACCTGCTCCCTGGTCACCTGAGAATTCAAATACGAGAAAGGTAAATGGAACTTATTCCACGTCTACAAGAGAAAGCAAAGACGACGTTGATATCGATTGGAACATGTTATTTGATTCTCAATAAAAGTCATCTATTGATATCTAATGCCTTCATTTACTTTATGTGTGCGATCCGTGTTCCCAGGTTGTCAAATACGATTATGCCTAAGGGTTTCTCTGTCTGTCAGTCTGTATCAATTCGCCAGAGTTCCCTGTTGGGAGCACAGATTGACCCAATCAGTGGCGCACCCGGCGCATCCCCCCCCCCCCCCCACCGCCGTGTTTTCGAGAGAGCGACCAGAACGGTTAGAAGACTTTCCGGTAACGATTTTCGTACAGGTTAACCGACCACTCATGAGTTGTGTGACAATCGCTTGTGTTGGTGACTTCACATAATGGGAAATGTGCGCAATGTAACCTTTGTAAATCTTGATGATGTCCGAGTATTTTAAGCAAGATTTTCATATTTACATTATTTTCATTGTCTGAATGATTTAATACAAAATATTTTCTTCTAAGTCCAGACTACGTTAACGTGGTTCGCCATCGTATCATATCGAAATTCTCTCTCCTTCAGATAAACGGACGGCAAATCGTTACCGAACGGTTAGGGCTAAAATATTAATCGTCTGCAGATCCCTTTACTGTTTTAACATTAATCTAAATCGGATTTGGGCAAGAATGTAATAAACGTTATTGGAAATAGGTTAATGTAATACAATATAGTTAACCCTTTACCCAACTTAACGCCCAAAACAGGCCAGCGCTATTCTCAAAAATCGCCAATTAATTTTCAAAATATTTTCATTTTTTGTCTCAAAAACATAGGTTATGACCACTCGTTGGAACGAGCTCGTCGAGCTCGTTCCAACGAGGGGTCATAACCTATGTTTTTGAGACAAAAAATGAAAAAAATTAGTTATTCAAGAATTTTTTTTGCAAGTGTCGTCTGCTTTTCATGTTAGGTAAAGGGTTAAAGAGGTTGAGATACGGTTAAAGTAGCAATCTTTAACAGTTATTGAAAAGAGGTTAAGGTTAGAATACAGAGAAAAATGATCACATAGCGCTCACGTAAGAATGTAATAAACAAGGATGGAATGGGGTTGAGGTAAGAATTCAGGGGAAAACTCGAAATTGGATAAACCCTTTAGCCCAAGAAGCCGCTTTAACGGTCCCGTGCTTTCATGTATCAAAAGTGCATTAGTATGATGGCTGCTTAGAGAATGTGTAGGGTTGACCAATCAATATTTTTCAACGTGCAGCCTTGGGCTGCATGTTGAAAATATTTATTGGACTACCCTTCAATAATCAACAGGTTGTCTTTTAAATTCTGCAATTAAACTGATCTGTAACATGCCATCAGGGTTTCATGGGTTAATATGGGAATACATTGAGTAGTGATTGAATAGGTTACAATAAGAATCAGCCAAAGTAACCGAAATAGAGTTAAAGTGAGAATGCAGTTATTTATTTATTTATTTATTTATTTATTTATTTATTTATTTATAAGGTTTAGCGACACTTTAACAGACAGGGCCATATCGCGGCGGTGACGGTTTTACGGGTGGAGGAAACAGGAGTACCGGGAGAGAACTACCGAGCAACGACGAGCACCTGCCAGCTCCCCAACATCGTAACTCCTCACTGCAGCACAGGCAGGCTCAGATTGGTTGAAGACATGCGTACCAGTACTCGTCGAGCAGTACGCCTCAGTACACGTCGTCATCGTGCCCCCATGTAGACAATCGGTGTTAAGTGCCTTGCCCAAGGACACAACGCGGGAGTCCGAATCGATCGCTCAGACGGTCACCCATCCAAGGACTAACCGGGCTCGACGCTGCTTAACTTTGTCGATTTGACGAGAGCCGGTTACCGCAACACCACTCGCCCCATAGAGAATGCAGTAGATGTGGATGAAATAAAGTGAAGGTGATAATGCTGTGATCAGGAGTAAGAACAGAGGTTCAGAGTGTAAAAAAGCAGTGACATGTGAATGAAATATGGTTAAGGTAAATAAGCCGTGAAAAGTGATTGAAATAGCGTTAGGACAAAAGGTAGTGAAAGTGGGGTTGAAACATGTTTCAACTTCGGAGATTGTGGATGTAATGGGAATTAGACTAATGTAATTATGCAGCGAGAGTGTTAAAATAAGGTTATGGTTTGAAGGCAGTGAAACGTGCTTGAGATTGGGTTAAGGTTGAGTTAAGGTGAAAATAAAATAACATGCTAGAAGGACAGTGGGGTAAGAAACACCGACAAGGTCGAAGTAGGATAACGGAAAGAATACAGTAAAACAATTGAAGCAGATTGAGGCAATAATTCAGCAAAGTGTTGAAATAGGTTTATGTTGAGAATGCAATGAGAAGTGATAGATAGAGGATCTCCATTGAGTCCCCAGTTGATAATGAAATTTACGAAACGAGTTCAATAAATTAGCCATCTGCAGGCTGATTTCAAAAACAACAAATTTCCAAGTGGGAAATTTCCCCCATAAGATACAACTGAGAAGTTAAACCATTCTATCTTGTTTGAGAGAGCTCAATGAGTTCTGTCAAACAAGATTGAAGTGGCTGAATTCCTAGCTGCATTATGGGGAAACATTTGCAGCTTGAACATTTTCATATTACGACATCACTGAGAGAATTGTTAAGTCTGGCCCTAGCCTTTGGTAGGGTCCGGGTCTGATTTACTGGCGAGATTCGAAAATTTCACTAAAAACTTAGGACGAGTTGAAAATTATTGTGATCACTTCGCCTTGGTCCGCGAATGTTCCTATTCTAAATATGAGCTCTGTGGCTCCCTTTACGCTACAACGTGCCTATACTTTCGCACCGATGCGGAGCCTCCTCTAACCTACAACATGGGGCATCCCCAGCTCCTCGCCTACGACCCACAGTCTTACACACCTTCAGACTGGAATGAATTTTCCGAGAAACCCTTCCAGTCTTTATTCGATCGCGAGGACATTAATTCTCATCTTAATTGCTTCTCGTGAACTCGGCCGCTTAGATCTATCTTAATTTAATATTCGCTTTAAGTTCCGTTGAAAGTCTCACCTTTTTGGTATATACTGACATTCGGTGACAGACCAGATACGTTATATGAGTGTGTGTCCAGAATATGTAGGATGTACTGTTTTTACAACAATTATCTATTAACTGGCATAATTGTATAATGACTGCAGAAGAAAACACTGGTCTTCTCTCGCTTAAATCTTTTGCCAGACCGATCATCATGGCGTTAAACAGAAACGCTGCAATGGACATACTTATTTATTTATTTATTTTATTTATGTTTAGGGTCACATATTTATGCACAGTGGCTAATCATGACCGTGACAGTTTTACGGGTGGAGGAAGCCGGAGTACCCGGAGAGAACCACCGAGCAACGACGAGCTGCTGCCAGCTCCCCAACATCGTAACTCCGCACTGCAACACAGGCAGGGTTAGATTGGTTGAAGACATGCGTACCATCGACGTGCAGTACGCCTTAGTACACGGCGTCATCGTGCCCCCGTGCGGGCAATGGAGATGAAGTGTCTTGCCCAAGGACACAACGCGGTTGCCGCAGGTGGGATTCGAACCGAGGACCTCTCGGCTTGCAGCCTGCACCTCTACCTACTGAGCCACCGCGCTCCCAATGGACATACAATTCCATGCTTAATTAGCAGCGCATGAATTATTGATGGTCTGTTTAACTGACAAATCGGTTTTCGGGGTCCTTCAGATACCTATATTTTCGTTTTACATTCAGCCCAGTGAGAAAGACTGTCTAAAATATATACACTTTTGAACAAGAAAATCGCAACTTTAAGCTTTCACCTTGACAATTTCAACAACAATTTCTTCTCACAATTAATTAATTAATTAATTAATTGATTAATTAATTTTATCGCATAAAACCTAGAAACGTTTTTTACAAACCAACCCACGAAGAGTGGTAGAAAGAAGGGAACAGCCACGCCCTTCTCTCGATGTTTTATGATATAGGAGAACATTTTCAAGTTCATTAAAGCCCGTTTATGCAGCTGCTGTTCTGGAAGTGATTGTGACATTTTTTTCAGTTATCTCACATATATGACGTAAACTATTGACTATATTCTAATGTAAACACAGTCCTCTTGCTATCACTTAGGTTACACCTCGAGAACTGTGCTGCAGACTGTCTAAGTATGTTTCTCTTCATGGAGATTATAAATGTTTTTATTGTTGTGGTTGTAAATTTTAATTTACAACCAAAACAATAAAAACATTTATACACATTCCCCAGATTACAGGATATGTTATAGCACCACCAGATTGATGGCTTGTGTTCCCAAATGCATTCTATCACAGGGTCAACAGTTAATATTAAAACGATATTAAAGGAAAAAACAGTTGTTAACTCGTTGCTCCGAACACGACAAGAAGATGACGCTAGCCAAAAACCATTGAATAACTAAACCTTTTCATGTTTTGCCTCAAAAACATAGATCATGCCCCTTTCATTGGAACGAGCTCAATGAGCTCGTTTCAATGGGTGGTCGTAAATTATGTTTTGGAGACAAAACATGAATAAATTAAATTTAAATACCGACTTTGGGAATACTGCTGGTTGGATATTCCTTTTATATTTTAGATAAAGGTTTAATTTTTGTGACACGTGTAATGAAAATCAAAAGGTTTAGATCAGACTCTAGCGATTTATAACAAAACATGTCTATAAACTCGTCAGGCATAGAAGAGCCATGGGTGCTGGCGTTCCCTAACTTCCTTGTTTGGGAAAAAAGTTACGAATGATTACGATAGTCTAAACAAATTGCAACAGGCTCTCTTTGCCTGAAGATAGATCATTGACTTAGCCAGGCGAAATGAAGTGATGGGGTGGGGTGAGGATGGGATAGGTTTATGTTCTATACTTTCCCCACCTCTTGTTACCCTATTCTAAGTTAAGCGTTCGTATCCCCATAAGGCGAGGGTTTAGGGTAAATTTCTTTACCTTTCATGCCAGTTGGAGCTCTTGAGGTTACGGCCCAACTTTCAAGAATGTGATGGCATAGATTTAACAGAATTACCCTGGGAATATGAGTGCGAGCAGGGGCGGACTGGGCCACGAAAAGTAATCGGGAAATGCATCAGGGCGGGACCAGGAGAACAGTTTTATGTTTCGAACTGAACGAACGCCGTTTCCTTGCTGCAGAGCGATTAATGGCAGACAAGATTGCTGGTATATCGAAATGTTCTCTATGTGGAATGCCATTGGCATTCCACATAGAGAACATTTCAATATAGGCCTATCGGGATTCTATGCAATCAGATCCATGTCGCCTGTTGGGCGTTTTCACGAAATTTCCGGCACCGACAGGTTTTGGGCAGCATCAATTTTGGGGGCCCCATGGGCCACTCAATAGGGAGCCCACAGGGATATTTTCCGCTAGACCATGCGGCCCTGAGTGCGAGAGTATATAGACCAATGTCAGAGTTTTCAGGCACGGGTGATGTAAAGGGTTGAAACGTCTTCGGGACAAGTAGGAGAGAATCCCTCTCCCACGCAGTCCTCCCATGGCCATTCCACTGAGATCCATCACTTCTCACTAAAATCAGACCGTGTCTGCCAATGGCTGACTGAATGGTTTGTGACTGTCTTATTTGACTATACTGTGCCTTATAACTTTTAAATTCCATCAACACTTGCCACATAATTTCAACACAAGGATCGGAGAGGACAAGCCACATGCACTGCAAAAAATATAGGTTCCCTTTAGAACCAAAACTGGTTCTAATCTTGTCCCTGAGATGGAACAAGCTCTGCTTAAACAGTATTTATTTCAAATCAAATAAAAAATTTAGCATTCAATTTTAACAGAATATTACATGAACTGAAGTAGATTCAGCACTAAACTTGGAGCTTCTTCAACGCAGTCGCCAAACATTTTGAAACAAAGGAGATATGAACAGTTGGCATACCGAACCAGTTTTGGTTCTGTATAGAACCAAAACTGGTTCGATATGCCAACTGTTCATATCTCCTTTGCTTAATAATGATTTGAGACAAACTCGTATAAGCTCTAAACTTACGGCTGAAACCCCCTCAATTTATGTTTAATTCTGTTAATATTTAATGCTAATCTTTATAAATTTATTTGATTTGAAATAAATACTGTTTAAACAGAACTGGTTCCATCACAGGGACAAGATTAGAACCAGTTTTGGTTCTAAGGAGAACCTATATTTTTTGCAGTGTGTAACATGCCACGCTTTGTGGTTCTTGAAAGCTTTCTCCAAAGACTGTATTATTTCAGACCAAAACTTAATATTCAAATTAGCATATCATCCCTTAAGCACTGCAGAAATTCTGAAACTCTTCTCGATTCTTTCAACACAAAACCGGAATCAGTTCTATACATTTTTGATTAGCGGAATTTTCGCGATTTCGAACATAGAAACCAGCAGTACAAGCTCATATAGGCTGTATCTAGCCATTTAAGAAAATATATTAAATAAACAATCATTGCGCGCGTTTATCTTGATTTTATCGGCTCTACAACTCTAAGGTGTACTCCATCTCAGACGGATATTCACATTTCGGCTCTTTGTTTATTTTTGGCAGATAAATATCTACGCATATAAGATCAAATATCTAAAATGAACACATTTCTGTGAATGAAGTACAAACAATATTATTGGAATTAGATTAGAAATTTGTTGGAGAAACAAGACTCGCGCCGTTTCAAGTTACTTGGAACATTTGTCTGGAAATATCATCTAGCGCACGTTGATTTTCGATTGTGCATATCGGAAATTATATCACCGTGCACTTTTAACCCTAGATTGTGTTTCGGGGGTTACGTAGAGGATTATTATAATCCCCGATGGGTACGCGTGTGGGATGGGGAAATCTCACCCGAGGGCAAGATATTTGGGCCAGACACGAGGCTTGCCGAGTGTCTGGACCAAATATCTTGTCCCAAGGGTGAGATTTTCCCATCCCACACCCGTACCCATCAGGGATTATTTTTCTCCCCCCACCATACAGCGGTTACGTTAGACAGAGGTAATCGGCGGTCACGTGCTGATATAATCAACTCATTTGGTATTCGTTGTTTTGAAAAACTAATGACACCATCGGAAAGAGCATGCAAAAGTTATGTATATACCAAAGGTATATATATACCACGAAATCAATTAGGAACGGTGACATCTTGGGGTTTAAAGAGTTTTAGAGCATCAAACTTTGATCACGCGGCATTCTGATGACGTCAATATGAATTAGTTGGTAGCAAGAAACTGATACGATATGCATAACGTCATAATAACGTTATAAATGTATAACGTCACGTGGGTGGGGTGGGATACATCTGTCTCTCCCTGCTACCTCACCATGGACAGACGTATGTTACACATGCAGTGGGGGGAGAAATATATTGTGTCGCGATTTTATTATGAATTTTCTGTACGAGTCCACTAAAATCGAACTGAGCCTCGGATTACCGAGACTCAGATCGATTTTAGTGAACGTTGTCAGATCGATTCTAGTGAACGCAGTTCAGAAATTTCATGTCAAACTGTGACGAATTTGAAATTTTTTTATCACGTAATTTCTTAATTTAAACTTTTAGCTAACGTGACGACTATAGCAGGCAAACTAGCCCCTGTTCACAAAAAAACCGCCATCTACATTTTAGTAATTTTTTCCCTAAATTTTTGCCTCAAAAACATAGCTTATGAGCCCCCATCTTATTCAGGAAATATTTTCTGCAAATGTCGTCTGCTATTTGTATGAGGTAGACAGTTCATGAAAAGTAAGAGCCCACTTCTACTTCCGAAACCATCTCACTCACGTTACGACGTCGACTTCTGACGTCATTCCCTTATTAGACATGTTGTGAACGATATTTGCCGCAATGAGTTATTTGATGGCGGTCATGTGATAATTTTTTTTTTCATGACGTATCGGCCATTCAAGATACTGGTACATTTTTATCAATGGAAGTAAAAGAAGCAAACGGTGATTGGACAGACTGCGTCACACATTAGTTCGATATGGTTTAGGAAAATGTTTACCTGAGAAAACAGAGTAAAATTCTTTGAAATTGAGCCTCTTTATGATAGGTGCTTTTTCTAAATTGAATAAATTGTTTATCTAACGAATCGGGCGCATTCCCTCGCGTAATTTATAAACTGAGCAGACGAAAGGATATTATTTTTCAACAAATTTCAACAAAAAACATATCATGCGGCTTCTCATTGGAACGAGCTCGTGGAGCTCGTTCCAATGAAGGGTCACGTGATATGTTTTTTGTTGACATTGTAAAAATTTCGAAAAACAAAAAAATAATTAAATTAATAAAGTTTGATTCCATGTGCGTTAGGTAAAGGGTTAACTTCTAATCATCCCTTCACAACAATGTTCCTAACAGAATGATACCTCTATAAAATTATTTTAACTCTTTGTCTTACACGAATAAAAGACGACACTTAGCCCCCCCCCCCCCCCAACCAAGTAAAGGAAACATAAATGAAAATAAGAAGAGAAATGTTTGCAATATTTTCATTTTTTGAACCCCCAGTATAGATTTTGACCCCTCACTAGAACTATATTTTTAGAGAAAAAAAATGAAAAATAATGATAAATTTGAATGGCTTTTTTGTGAATAACGTTGACCGGATCCGGATTTTACAGATAGAGAAAGCTTTCAGAAGCAAAAGCAAAGTCTCCACCGAAAGATCTCCGCGTTCGACTCGAGGTTCAGAATTCGATTTATCTAGAGGGGTGGGGTGGGGGGGGGGGGGACTCATTACTTGAGTGATTTCTCGGCAAATTACTCCACCTGCGGTGTATGTTAAAGAATCTCATCTGGTCCTGCAACGCTTCCCCAAGAATGAAGTCTTCTGAGCTCTGTCGAACAATATTCTATCAGTTAAATACGGAGTTGCACTATGGAAAAAAAATCGCTGCTTGCATTTTCGCTATTTTCACATCAGGGCGCCGGATGTTAACGCCTCTCAGTCAGGTTCTGTGGCAACAGGTTATGATAGATGCCCCTCCCTCCCCCACCCCTCCCGCGGCAACTTTGTGGCTTCGCTGTTCTCGATAAGGACGTACGGAATTCCAGGCTGCACGGAATGTGTTTCTCTCCGCATATGAAATTTTACACCCCGGGCTGATAATATTTTCGTCATTGCAATTGATTTACGGGAAAGTTACCTCCCCTTAATTTTCGAAAGCTGATAGTTAATTTAACACTGAGGATATGGGAATTTTATTTTAAAATTTAAATTTCAAGATGCTTGCCAATTTATATCATCGACGTGCGCATCATTTCACAAACTTAAAGCATTTTCCCGAAAAGAAATATTAAAATACAGATGGTTTTTTTTACAATTTTGTCCAAGTCACTTTGAACGTTTGACTCTTATTCTCTGTTGAAACCCATTTAAAAATAACGAAACGGCGTTTTCACCATTTTTTTTGTTCTGTAATTTATTTTCTGTCCATTATATCAACAGTGTGTACATCATGGAATATCGCACAGACACTGTCATGTCTATTAATATAAAAATCTAGAAGGTAAGATTTGCATATGTTTTTTTCTGGGAATAATAAAACTTTGAAAATTGCTGTAAAACACATTCGTTAAACAGAGAGCCAAAGTGGACATTTCAGTGTTGGTATGTGAAATACTGATAAATATTCTTAATGACGGATTACCTGTGAACAACTTTCTTCGAAGAAGCTTTTCATAAAAAGCCAAGTTTCCCTCTTCTTAACTTTAATAAACGAAAACAACACACAGCTCCGAGAGCTATCTATTGTTTTCGTTTATTAAAAGTAACAAAAGGAATCTTGACTTCATTTTCTACTGATGTTATAGGCGTTTTCTCAACAATTACTTGCTTTTTAGATGGACCTTGCTCGCTCGTCCAATGCTTTCAGCGGAGATAACTTTATCGAAAGTTGAGTTTCATGACGATAGAAGTCAGGGATGCTCCAACCGATAGGATGGCACATTAAGATAACACCAAATCTCCAATTAAAGCTGACCGAAAACGTTAGTTCGCATCAAGAGCTTTCCAGAGCACGACGATATTAATCGCATAAGCGTTAAAAATTGGATCTTGGGTAAATAGGAAACATCACAAAGTTACATAATTTACAATTCCGATACGTGGATAGTGGATTATCACTAGAACTACATAATATACAGTTACATTACGTGGATAGTGGATTACCACTATAGCTACATAATATACACTTACGTTGCATTAACAGTGGATTACCGCTTTAGCTACATAATATACAGTTTCATTACGTGGATAGTGGATTACCGCTATAGCTTCATAATATACAGTTACATTACGTGGATAGTGGATTACCGCTACAGCTACATAATATACAGTTACATTGCGCGGATAGTGGATTACCACTATAGCTACATAATATACACTTACGTTGCATTAACAGTGGATTACCGCTTTAGCTACATAATATACAGTTTCATTACGTGGATAGTGGATTACCGCTATAGCTTCATAATATACAGTTACATTACGTGGATAGTGGATTACCGCTATAGCTACATAATATACAGCTACTTTGTGTGGATAGTGGATTACCTCCATAGCTACATAATATACAGTTACATTACATGGATAGTGGATTACTGCTATAGTTACATATTATATAGTTACTTTGGGTGGATGGTGAATTACCACTATAAATACATAATATACACTCAGATGATGTGGATAGTGGATTTTTGCTACAGCTGCATAAAGTTAAATAAAATTACGTGGATAGTGGATTACCGCTATAGCTACATAATATGCAGGTGCATTGTATGTAAAGTTTATTTCCAGGATAGCTACATAACATACAAATGCAACGCGTAGATAGTGGATTACCACTGTAACTACATAATATACAGCTAGATGACATGGATAGCGGATTACCGCTATGGCTGCATATAATGTTCAGTTATATCACCTGGATAGTGGTTTACCTCTATAGCTGCATAATATACAGTTACAGTGCGTGTAGTGGCTCAGTTGGTAGAGGTGCAGGCTGCAAGCCGAGTGGTCCTCGGTTCGAATCCCACCTGCGGCAACCGCGTTGTGTCCTTGGGCAAGACACTTCACCCCGATTGCCTACATGGGGGCACGATGACGCTGTGTACTGAGGCGTACTGCACGTCGATGGTGCGCATGTGTTCAACCAATCTAACCCTGCGTGTGCTGCGGTGCAGAGTTCAGAGTTACGATGTTGGAGAGCTGACAGCTGCTCGTCGTTGCTCGGTGGTTCTCTCCGGGTACTCCGTCTTCCTCCACCCATAAAACTGTCACGGTCACGATTAGCCATTGTGCATAAGTATGTGACCTTAAACACCAATAAATGAATAATAATAAATAATACAATGCGTGTATAGTGGATTACTGCTATATCTACACAATGTACAGATACTTTACGTGGATAATGGATTACCAATGTAGTTACATAATATACAGTTACAATGTATGGAATGTGGATTACCACTACAGCCACATGAAATACAGTTACAATCAGTGGATAGTGGATTACCACTATTGCTACTTGAGATACACTTACATTACGTGGATATTGGATTACCACCACAGCTACATAATATACAGTTACACTGCGTGGATATCGGATTACCACTTTAACTACATAATATACACGTGCATTGCATATAATGTGGATTTCCAGGAACGCTACATAATATTCAGTTCCGTTACGTGGAGAGTTGATTACCAGTATAGCTACTACATAATATACAGGTGCATTACGTGAATAGTGGAGTACCACTATAGCTACTTAATGTACAGGCGAGTGAGGTTTGTACAGTGTGACAAGGTGATGGTTTAAATTTACGGCTTTGTTGTTTAAAAGTGTAAATATTTTTTAATTATCTTTCTCAGTCGGGCTAAAAGTGTGAGAATAGGTATATGACGGATACCGAAAACCCGATCTGTCATGTGAGGCATCTGTGCATTTAATTAGAAATAAATCAGTGATAACTTTAATGGAGCAAAATCTCAATAAAAGCCTGTATCGCCAATCAGCGTTTACCTGGTCTGAAACAACGATCTTGCCTGATCAGCTTCAAACAAAAGAAACCCGTTTAGCCATCCAAGGTGATCAGTCATCTAATTTTATGGTTATTAGTATCAATAATCTCCTAATAATAAGTAGCGCACATGTAGTGCCTGTGATTGTATGGTCATCGTCAATGGACTGTCATTGAGAAGCGAAGGTACGATACCTTCAAAGAATATGAAAGAGAACATTAAATTAAGACAGATCTATAGCGGGCAAGTTCAAGAGAAGGAATTAAAATGGGAACTAATGTCCTTGCGATCGAATAAGAGTCGTGTGTTTTCTCGATCTTTCCAGTCTCAAGGCGTGTAAGTCTGTGAGCCGTAGGCAATAAGCTGGGGATGCCCCATTTTATAGGTGAGAGGAGGTGCCGCATCGGCGCGAAAGTATAGGCACGTTGTAAAGTAAGGGGAGCCACAGAGCTCATATTTAGAGTAGGAACAGTCGCGGGCCAAGTCGGTGGCCAAATATGAATGTAGGATTAGAAATAGGAAGTACAAGCTCGGGGGGGGGGGGGGGGGGGGGCTCACGAATGTTGGCATTCAGGTAGACAGTATTACCTGGTATAGAAGGCAAGCCATATGTAGACAAGGTAGGCTTTGCCTGTATGAACATTAATCTGTGGTAACCAGAGGGAATCAGTTAACACCCGAAGCAGGGCTGTTCGAATAAAGGTGCCAGTAAAGTGACAATACGTTAGTGGCAGTGCGACGGCAGTGATAGAGTGACAATCCGTTATGTGGTCGTGGAAAGGTGACCAGAATCCAGAGACACTACACTGAGCCGAAAAGATCAAACACCAGTTACAAGGAAGAAGCAACCAGCGACAACAGAGAACATGGGCCAGCAACGTGACTCAAAAACTGTGTGGGTGGGGTGTGATTGACGTTTTGCATTTTATTCATTGGGTTTCATGTAAGTCACAGGTTACTATATTTTTCTATATTTATTAAAATTGTTATTTTCAGTGAAGCCCTGTTGAGTATGTTTTGTGATGAAAAATCAGTGACCCCTTTAGGATAAGAACCACACCAACAAAAACGAAACGGGCGGGTTCGACACGGTGAGACATACGTTCGCGCACGGATTTAGGCGACATTCATTGAGTCTAGGCTGAATACGCGGCGGGAATCTATACACCTGGAACTTGATTAAGCACCCCTTGAAATTTTTCATGTCAGTGAAGTTGCTGTTACTGGTCATTATGTTTTAATGATTGCTGAGTCTTGCAGTACATTTCATCTTGTGAGAAACATGATGTTTCTGGTTGATAGCGTACCCCAAATACAGCCACCCCTCGTCCTCGTGAAGCATGCTACACACGAATGTCACAAAAAACACCATCCTCAACATGCAATATCTGGATATAAAACACGAAAATTTGTCACTTCTTTTATCAGTAAATGTTGACATGGCAAGGAGGAGACTGTCAGAGGCACTAAGATGGCAAATTGTTGGCATGCATGCAACAGGCATGTATTTATTTATTGGTGTTTAAGGTCACATACTTATGCACAGTGGATAATCGTGGCCGTGACAGTTTTACTGTGGAGGAAGCCGGAGAACCCGGAAAGAATCACTGAGCATCGACGAGAAACTGTCAGCTCCTCAACATTCTAACTCTGTTCAAGCATCGCTCAAGCAGGGTTACATCGGTTGAAGACATGCGCACCATCGACGTGCTGCGCCTTAGTACACGGCGTCATCGTGCCCCCGTGTAGGCAACCGGGATAAAGTACCTTGCACAAGAAGACAACGCGGGTCGTAACGGACGGAAATCGAACTCGGGACCTCAAGCATAGAAGTTCAACAGTCCACCACTGAGCCATCGCGCTCACTGCAATAGGCATGTCTTTCAAAGCTATTGGGAAGCAACTTGGCTGTAGTCATTTTGTCATCAGGAGACTTGTCCGAAAACATGAACAAACCAATGATGTTAATGACCGACCGAGGTCTGAACAACCCGAAAGACCTTTCCCAGGGAAGATCGGAGTCTGGCACGCCTCGTTAGGCGTGATCCTTTGCTTCAAGTGAGATTTTGAAACGCCTTTGTCTACCCAACAGGCGTTTGTGCAACATAACTGTCCGAAACCGTCTCAAGGCACGGGGTATGAGGTCCAGAAGGGTCATCAAGCGTTCAGCTCTGTCCGGTCAGCATCAAAGACGACGTTTGGAGTGGTGTATGGCACGACAACATTGGAATCTCAGGACACGGAGGAGAGTTCATTGGTCAGACGAGAGTAGGTCCCCTCTTCACGTCACAGATGGTCGCATGAGAGTATGGAGGCACAGAAATACTGATTACGTGTACAGGCACATCAGATTTACTGTTCCTTATGGTGGAGGATCAGTAATGATCTGGAGATGCCTCTCTCGTGATTGTAAACTTGATATGGTGATTGTACGTGGGAAGCTCAATGGTCATAAGTACATTCGGGACATTCTCAATTGGCTACTCGCCCTGTATTCGTAGACGACAATGCAAGTGCACATCCTTCCCATGCTGTGAGAGCATTCCTTCAGAACAACGCTATTACAACACTACCTTGGCCTGCATTAAGCCCCGATTTGAATCCTTTAAAATACATCTGGGGCTTTCTCGGACGTCGCGCGCATGCAAGGGATCCGCCTGTACAGAATTTGGCCGGTTTGGAAGCAGCACGGCATGAGGAGTGGCAGCAGTGCCTCTGGACCGTATCAGAAGGCTCACTGGTAGCACTGGGAGGAGGGTTCAGGCTGTCATTTGGGCACCTAGTGTAAAAACTCTCTACTGACCGCAGAGACTGCTATTGTATTTAGGAAATCACAAGTTACATTTTTTGTTAGTAATTACCGCTATTGATTCACCATAGACCGTTCCAGCACCATACTTGTCGAGAGAACATTTTTCCATCAAAAACTTTAGTGACAGATATGTGTAAATAGCGCCATTAAAATACTTTATTATTTTTCATCATTCTGTTGTCTTTCATTGGTCAACCATTTTGGCCGTCTTAAAGATAGCATGAAAGTAATAACAGTTTCTATTAACACCACTACGAAACAAAAACAGAGGGTGCTTAATTAAGTTCCAGGTGTATATTTCTCCCAGCAACGACCACGCCCGGTTTCCGACACAGTGGTATTAGCATACTCTCAGTTTCTCGTGTGCAAAGTGTTCACGTCAGGTAACACGTACTTCTTTGGTGTGTACCCATAATTCAGTGTTTCGATGTCTCCAATCGATCCCAGTGCCGCAATTAATGCTAATTACATCAAGGGCGTTCCTTTCGTCAAAGCTCACGGATATGAGCAACAATTTCTATCCCCTTAGCAGGCATTCGCGAAGTTGCGAACTGTCCAAAATTTACTGCAGTGCTCTGTGGGGAAAACAAAATTCAGATTTAAAAAAAACAATGATTTTTTATGAATAGCACACCAATTCAAGAAGGCTCTATCAAAGGTTTTCCAATGATATATGATTTTAGTGGCAAAGAATCATAAATTAGAGCTTTCGTTTTCATTTTTTGCACATTTGCAACTCTATGTAAAGATATTAAAGAGAAACTGCCTGGCGCTGTCTCAAAGTCAAATTATTTTAACCCTTTACCTAACATGAAAAGCAGACGACACTTGCAAAAAGAATTCTTGAATAACTATTTTTTTTCATTTTTTGTCTCAAAAACATAGGTTATGACCCCTCGTCGGAACGAGCTCGTCGCGCTCGTTCCAACGAGGGGTCATAACCTATGTTTTTGAGACAAAAATGAAAAAATAATGAAAATTAATTGGCGATTTTTGAAAATAACGCTGGCCGTTTTTGGCCGTTACGTTGGGTAAAGGGTTAATTATTGCCTGTAAAAATTTTTAACACACCATTTCAGAAAAGGCACAGATTGAACTCTGTGAATCCAAAGAAATATGCAATATAAACTATTTAACCCCTTACCCAACGCAGACGATATCAAAATGTATTATTTTAAATACCATTTTTAAAAAAGTTTAACAAAATTTCAACCAAACCATATCATGTTACCCCTCATTGGAACGAGCTCGTTCCAAAGAGGGGCCACATTTTATGGTTTTGTTGAAAATAAAAAAGATTTACCCGCTGAATTTGCATATTACGCGTGCGGATATGGCCGATTCGTTGGCCGGTAGAGGGTTAACTTTCTACCTCCTATTCAATTTGAAAAGGTGTGTTTTTTAATCTCCGCTAAGATGTCAGAGTTTAGCAAAATGATACTATTCTTTAGGAATTACTCACCTACTTAATTTACTGTTTTATCATTCAGTAAACAAGGCGTGGAGATAAATTGAAGATACGGCCTTCAAAAGGTGGGTATTTATTCTTCGGATTGGGCCCAGGTTCCCATAGAGTAAATATACCATGTTTTCATAATTCATTATTTTCCAAAGCATTCCATATCCATAAAATGATATGATTTAAGCCAGAACAAATGAATGAAACCTAATGTTTAGGATTCTTTTACAGAAAATCAGGTTTATTACCCCTCCTTTGAACGAGCTCGGAGGCTCGTTGCAATGAGAAGTCAAAAGCTTTGATCTGAAGAAAAATGAAGTAATCGCAATTTGAATGGATATCGTTTTTTATTACTTTCCAAAGTGAGATTTACTGGGATTTCCGGGTTTGATTATAAACGATAACTTCACAAGCGAATTATGCAATCAACAATTGTGCCATGTATCCGTGCGCACAAACGAAGGCCCTTTGCCGTGGATGTAATGGGGATCTCATTGTTTTTGGGGGTTTTTTTTTGCTTTATTTTACCCTTTACCTAACATGAAAAGCAGACGACACTTGCCAAAAAAATTCTTGAATAACTATTATTTTCATTTTTGTCTCAAAAACATAGGTTATGACCCCCTCATTGGAACGAGCTCGTTCCAATGAGGGGTCATAAACTATGTTTTAGAGACAAAAAATGAAAAAAATAATGAAAATTAATTGGCGATTTTTGAGAATAGCTCTGGCCGGTTTTGGCCGTTACATTAGGTTAAATAATATATAATTACCGTTAATAATGAAAAGTAATAAACAGAGTAGTAATCACTTGACTGGACTGGTTACGTGAAATAATTCATTCGAGGCGAGGGACTATATTGTAAAACACTCGTGCGCATTCGCGCACTCGTGTTTGTACAACGTCCCTCACCTCTCATGAATTATTTCATGTAACCAGTCCAGTCAGGCGATTGCTCTCTATATATCGCAAAATGAATTTGATCGTTCGTCGGGTGAATAGGAACTGGACACCTCGCCCCCTTGGACAACTCGCCCCCAACATTTTTGGATAACTCGCCCGTAAGACAACTCGCCCCCATGGAATCTCGCCCCCATACATTAAAAATATTATAAACCTAAACAAAAAAAAATTTAGTTGAAAAACTCATTATTTAATATATCTATATATATACAGACAGAGAGAGAGAGAGAGAGAGAGAGAGAGAGAGAGAGAGAGAGAGAGAGAGAGAGAGAGAGAGAGAGAGAGAGAGGGGGGAGAGAGAGAGAGAGAACGAGATAGAGAGAGCACAGAAGCACATTCGCCCGAGAGAGAGAGAGAGAGAGAGAGAGAGAGAGAGAGAGAGAGAAAGAGAAATATATATATATAGAGAGGGCACACAAGCCTCTCTCTCTCTATCTCTCTATCCATCTCCCCTCCCAGCCTTCCCGTCATCTTGCGAGTTGTCCATGGGGGCGAGTTGTCCAAAAAAAAAAAAAAACAGGGGCGAGTTGTCCATTGGAGCGAGTTGTCCAGGGGGCGAGTTGTCTAGTAACCGGGTAAATGGCCATGGGAAAGACCCACAAAGTGTAGGAGCCTGTGGGCCTGGAAAGTATCGTGCCGTGACTGCCCGGGCCGCAGCCATAAAGTTCCCCAGCGAGCATCCTCTGGATTGAAAATCGGAAAAGTTCAGGATATTAGTTTTATTCTCGTTCGCGTACGGAAACGTACGTCAGTGTGAGATTTCCGATAATTAGGTACAGAAACTGCATAGGGCCATGGAAACTCTAAACACACGTGTATTTCAATTTATCGAGAATGAATTATTAAAGCAGTGGGATTTCGATTTTATACTACCACATAAACCACGAGAAGCGAACAAACACCGGAAAGGGAAAATGTAAAAAATAATTCCCGATAGGAATATTACGACCCCTTTCCTATTTAAATCACGCTAAACCGGACATGATGTCATGAAACGCAGAAACACGAAGCCGGAGATATTTCAATAGCACGTGTGTTTCGCATTATTTCTGCCTTCCAGAAAAACTGTGAGCTTCAATCTGCGAAGACCATTTCAGCGAGTTAGCGATGAAAGTTTTGTTAATTAACAGCGAATCATTCAACGTATAACAATATATGTTTCCTTTTCTCTGACCCGCGGCACCTGGGGCCTATTAACGGTTCGTTTATGGCGGTATAGGTTTTCCTCTGGGTTCTGATTCACTGCTTTTTCTAAACGTTGTCAGATTTCGCCGAGATGTTGTTTTTCTGTTTTGAGACTTTTCTTGTGAAATTCAATAGGTTTCGTTTGCTTATTTAATGAATGATTTTCCATGAAATTTTAATTTAAAACCCTTTACCCAACGAATCGGCCACATCCGCCCGCGTAATATGCAAATTCAGCAGCTAAAAAAATACTATTTTAAAAAAAGTTTCAACAAACCCATATGAGCTCGTTCCAATGAGGGGTCACATGATATGGTTTTGTTGAAATGTTTTAAATTTTTTTTTAAAATGTTATTTAAAAGAATCAATTTTGATATCGTCTACGTTGGGTAAAGGGTTAATTTCTTTTGTGCAGAAAATTCAAGTTGTAGTTTTGTAACTTTGCTTTGGAGTTAATTCATACGGAAACGTATTAGTGACAGGTAGGGTTTTTTTTAAAAAGTCAGAATTTCACCTTTTTGAATTTTGAGAGAAAAGGCTGAAATTTCGACATAAAATCACGAAAGTTTGGCGATAAAAAGTCGAAATTTCGACTTTTGAAAATTTTTTACACGTCACTAATAATGTTTGCTTCCGTAAATTCAACTAATATTTTCACTCACTGCTTAAATACAAAAAGTACAAGAGATTTTCACCTCATTTTAAAAACTAGAATACGTGGACAGTACGGTGTTTTGGGAAATTTATTTAATTATTTTTTTTTTTTGGGGGGGGGGGGGGGTCGGGTGGGGCGTGGGGGTTAATACTTTCAGCACCCAGAGTCATACCGTGGCGGGCAATTCTACTCGTAGAGGAAGCCGGAGTACCTAGACAGGGAACCACAAACCAATGGAAGGTAAGTGTCATATTTTTAACTAACGAATCGATCAAAAGTCGAGGCAAAACTTGATTCCCCTTGCTTAATGGTATTCGTAATCAGCAATATGCCACATTCCTTAATTCATCTCCTTGCTATGCTCTAACGCAATCAAAAAAATACACCAACCGACATTCTATTACCAATTTCTGAGCACGAGCACAATCGGTTGGATTCTTTTTGGAAATGAACCATGAGATGGTGACGTAAGCATCGGTTTCGGTACTTGGCAGGATTAGGGAAATGACAAAATAATTAGTATTTTGTTACAATTTGTCGATTTTTTTAATTGTTCTATCTACTCTCAAAGAGTTCTAGCTACTTCTGTTCCAGTAAAGACAACACAGATCTGTGAACATTTCGGTTTGACATTTGTTTGATAATCTGGGTGCCACAAAGGTTACCCTGCTAAAATGACATGTAAAACATTTTATTGCCGCTCCTAAATGAACTTTTCCCAGTAATTCCGAATCCAATTAATAATAATAATAATAATAATAATAATAATAATAATACTTTATTTCACAACCAAAAAATAAGAAGTGGTATGGCACTACACACAACACAAATAAAGCAAAGTAAATTGACACAATTCAGTATTCATGAACAGTATGCCTCATGATGCCCAGCCTGTTACATAGGTAACATGGGGGTAAAAATAATGTAGCTCTTTACTAGTTAAATGAATTTAAAGAAACATGCCGTTACTATCACTCGTCAACACTCGACTGATCTTCATTACAGATGGGTGACGTATCACTTGCCCCCCGATTTGCTCTTTGAGAGGCATCAATTAATGAAGCTCTGTAACCCTTGCTTCCTCAGGCATTTTCAGATATTCCGGATGGCGGCCAAGATGTCCGTTGATATTACTACAAACACCATATTTTTAACAGAATTTGTACTTATTTCTACACATAGGACACCTCTCTGTCAGTCCCTTATACTCCTGTCGCGAAAATCCAAAATGGCTGTCATTTAGTTGGCAAAATACCACGAAATTGGGGGACATTCAACACAAAAATCCCAAGTTAGTTGATTGCAACAGCTCCCATTCTTGCTTCAAATTCAGTTGAGCGAAATAAATCTTACGTATAGAATTTAGCACCGATCGCCTTATACAGTTATCCGTCCGTTGTGAGACACTGGAGCAAGGGTCGCAGTTATGGTACAAACGGTTGGGTGAGTGGGGTTTGCCGATATAGATTATCACCAATAAATAGAGAGTAATCGCTTGACTGGACTGGTTGCATGAAATAATTCATGAGAGGTGAGGGACGTTGTACAAACACGACTGCGCGAATGCGCACGAGTGTTTTACAATATAGTCCCTCGCCTCGAATGAATTATTTCTCGCAACCAGTCCAGTCAAGCGATTACTCTGTTTATTACTTTTCATTATTAACGATAATTATATTATTTAACCCTTTACCTAACGTAACGTCCAAAACCGGCCAGAGCTATTCTCAAAAATCGCCAATTTTTTTGTTTCTAAAACATAGGTTATGACCCCTCATTGGAACGGGCTCGCCAGGCTCGTTCCAATAAGGGGTCATAACCTATGTTTTTGAGAGAAAAAATGAAAAAATTAGTTATTCAAGAAATTTTTTTGCAAGTGTCGTTGGCTTTTCATGTTAGGTAAAGGGTTAAAAAACAAAAACAATGAAGTCCCCATTACACCCACGGCAAAGCGTCTTCGTTTGCGCGCACGGATACATGACACAATTGTTGATTGCATAAATCACTTGGGAAGTTATCGTTTATAGGCAAACCCGGAAATCTCAGTAAATCACACTTTGGAAAGTAATAAAACACCATTATCAACTCGTCTGTCAACCTTTTGTCTCTATCCGCTGCAAGGCTCTTTGAGTTCATTCGTGTTCGGTGGTAGTGCCTGTTACGTTTTCTGAGAATATTGAAAATAGGACTTTTTCAAAATATTTGAAACCAAAAAAGATCCTCCTGCAGCAGCCTGCAGTTACTGTATTTAATGTTCGAACTTTTTGATGCGATGAGGGAAGATATAACTTATTTGTTTTATGATGCCATAATTATGCTTCAACTCTTAACCCGCTGAGTGTAAAACCCTTCGCCCAACGCAGACGATATCAAAATTTAGTATTTTAAATATATTTTTTTTTAATTTTTCAAAAAATTTCAACAAAACCATATCATGTGACCCCTCATTGGAACGAGCTCGACGAGCTCGTTCCAAAGAGGGGTCACATGATATGGTTTTGTTGCAATTTTTTGAAAAATAGTATTTTTCCAGCTACTGAATTTTCATATTACGCGGGCGAATGTGGCCGATTCGTTGGGTAAAGGGTTAAAAGTATTTCCATCAACTCTAGTCATGGCTGCTATGAAGCAGCCATGATTAGATTTGATGGAAAATTCAATAAAATTTTATTTAAGAAATTACTTTACAAAAATTTGATGAACTTTACTGGGAAAAGTATGTTTAAAAGTGCCTCAATTATTTTAAGGGCAAGATATTTTCTGTCCAGAGCAGGAATAACCGCCAGCATCATGCAAAGAATTAAACATCATACGTTAGAGTCATTTTGACCGATTTTATATAAAATTTACACACATTTTACCAACATATTTAAATCTAAAATGGAAGCAAAAAGAAAACAACTTGGAAATAATAAGAAAATACACCTCAAAAGAAGGAATATTAAATAATGCGATCATGTGAGGGACCGATGCTTTTCCTGAACGATTCACAATGAACGATTCGATTTTTTCTTTCAGCCACAGAATTAAGAAGTTGACAAATTTATCACTGATAGCCAGAACACGCGCGCAATGACCATACAAATTTCTGGGAATGGTTTCACACAATTAGCTCGCATTTTGTGGACGTAATCAGCAAAGGGCACAAAATTGGCCCTGCGGGCCCATATAGTAGAAACAAGCAAATGAGCAGATTGTAATGACAGACAGACTTCGAGCTGATTAAGTGTGCACTATGAAAGCCGAGTGTGTCATCAAGCCGAATAAGTCCCCGAAGCGTGAACCGTTTGTGTCCGCAGGTCAGTCAAGTTGGGCCCTGCTAAGCTTCGAGATTCGATTCGATTTCGAATCTTAAGTTGCTATTCGGTTCGATTCGAAATCGGCAGCCCAATTTGTTTTCTCTCGAATCTTTTTCATGGGAATACAGCTTGGTATAAGTCATCTTCATGGTCTCACAAAACGCATAGTTGGGGTGCAAATCGTACATAAATAATGTGGCAGCAAAAGACCGAGTGTGACTTCCGCTACATCAACATAACGGCCAAAACCGGCCAGCGCCATTCACAAAAATCGCCAATTAATTTTCATTATATTTTTCATTTTTTTGTCTCAAAAACATAGGTTATGACCCCTCTTTGGAACGAGCTCGTCGAGCTCGTTCCAAAGAGGGTCATGACCTATGTTTTTGAGAAAAAAATGGAAAAAATTAGTTATTCAAGAATTTTGTTTCCAAGTGTCGTCTGCTTTTCATGTTAGGTAAAGGGTTAACATAAATAACACCTCCACTCATGCCACATGCCATACTAATTTCAATATCACTAGTCCTCACCACTGTGGAATGCAAATTTAAGGTGTCCAAGCAATGTCGACGATGAACCGTACAGGTTAATATTCCAATTACATCATCAAGGCGCGCCTTCGTCGAAGGCATGCCTTGATAATGTAGTTTGATTATTTTGTCAGTCGGAACTTGAGCCATCACAACTGGAGCAAATCAGGTTTATAGCACTCTAAGCCCCATCACTCAATTTCAAGATGCCATAGATTCCATTCGAGGTTCGATTCGATTTCGAAATAGAGACGTGATTCGATTCGAATCAAACATGTGTGATACACAGGGTCCTCCTGCCTGAGGACACAGTCGACAAGCGCTATGAGGACGTGACTGGTTTGCGACCGCAATCAACCTTAGGAGACCCATTCGCCCCAAATAGGTGCAACGTTTATCGATATGGACAAGAAGGCGTTTTTCTGATCGAAGTTATTGTTCAGTTGTTCAAAAAAAGTCTTGTTTGCTACTTTACTGCATTTTAGTCTTTCACCATTGTCTGTTTCTTGTCTCCAGCTTGATATGAGTGAACTTGATTTAAAGGCGTACAAGAATGAGTGATACATTCTCTTACAAAACATGTCAGTGGTAAGTAATGGTTATGCATATATTGGTGGTAATGTTATCTTATCTGTTTGAAAATGGGAACAAATAAATTTTGTCAGACGAAAGTAAACGGTAGCGATACCATCAGCGTCAACTTGAAGAGGCAAACTCGGCAAATTGCATCCGACGTTTCCTGTTTCAATATCTGAATTCCATTTCTATCTCGTATAAGAACACGTGGCGGATAAAATGTTATTCAACACAAAATATTTAACCACAAATGCAGAAATCGCCTGTTTTTTTATTTATTCGTGTGACAAAACGAATGGCACAGTATTTTACGAAAGTCTAAAAGGAACATGTATTATTTTTTTTTTCATTTTTTACCAGAGGATGGAAACATTTCTCCTGGGTGGAATTTTTTTCTCCCGAGATGGAAGCTCTTCTCCCGCGGTAGAAACTTTCTCCTGAGGAGAAAACGTTACCCCACCGTGGCACAATTTCTCCAATATGTTTCCCACTATAGATGGGCAATATATCGAAAAACCGAACCGATATCATGGGGATACCTAAAAACCGAATCGAACCAATTGCTGAATACCGATACCGTCTGAATGTCCAAATTTTCCTACATTCGCTATTTATAAGTCCCTGTTGAAGCTTGATAACTTTTGAAAGGTTCATTTTCTTGAAAGATTTTCTTTTCAGTTTTGTTAACCCTCAATGAACTGGGCAACTGTCCTGAATTCCTACTAGACTACAACATGTACAATTGCTTAGCAGTTATTTGTAGTCAAGTCTTGGCTGCCTGTTAAGGCATCCAATACCTGACTAGAAATCACTGTCCAGATGCTTTGTCTATTGTCAACAGTATCTCCTAAAGATGGCATAGACAGGGCACATGCTCTGAGATAGCAAAAGCCTGAAATAGGTCTTTCAACATTAAGGTGTGTTTAGAAGAAGTAAGAAAATTACTGTTGATATGATTTGTGGTCGTAAAAGAATGCTACTGTTGAACTCATTGACAGGGTCATTTATAGCGTTGTGGTAGACTGATGCTACAACTACTTATTCTGTTTTTCCTGATGTGAATTCCTCTTTGGTACCATCAACAAATCTCAGTGAAGTCAGATACCGAATACCGAGCTGATTCCGAAGTATATCCCCCCTCTGCTACAAATACCGAACCCGATACCGAACTCAAAATTCCAATATGTTTCTGTGGTAAAAATTGAAAATGTTTAGTTGTTCAAGGAATTTGTTTGCAAGTACCGTCTCCTATTCGTGTTAGATAAAGAGTTACTGATTTTTTGAAATAGGAAGAAAAACTGAATTCTATCTGCAAGTTTTACAAGTCTATAAACCTTTTTATACCACAATTTCTGTGTATATTCAACCTTACCTGATACAGTATAGCCACCGTGGACTGGTCATAATCCACGCGTGCATGGGCCGTGATGTCCACGCATGTTTTTACAACGTAATAAAAATCCTAATCAGAAAATTTTAATTTATGAAGCACCGGGTTGTACACGGTGATACATTAACTGGTTGAGTGCTATATTATTTTTGGTGGTCTGAATTTGTTCATCAAACTTTGTATTATTACAAATTATTGGAGAGTGCCCATAGGCACTCTCCAATAATATGTAATAAAACAAACTTATATAAACAAAATATTATTGGTGTTTGACTGAACATGAACATGAGCATGGAAAATGTTGGCTTTTGCTCTGGTACCCTCATTTTTCTGAAAGCCCTGATAGTGGCTTCTAGCACTCAACCAGTTAATTAAATTTTGGATGATTATTCCTATAATTAGTATTTGGAATCTAATATTATTGCGTCTGTGGAATTATTATTGGTGACCCGTGGAAAGTGACCAGTCCACGGCGGCCGTACTGTACCTGATACAATACAGACATTAAAAATGTCCTAGATACACCACGCGTTGAATCCGATCCACGTGTAAGACGGTTTGACAGGGAACGCATCAGATTGGTTGTTATGCAGGTGATTGGCGTTATAAGGTGAATGAAATGCGTGTCCCCGGATGGGTGACCGTGTGAGCGATCGATTCGGACTCCCGCGCTGTGTCCTTGGGCAAGGCACTTAACCTCCATTGTCCACATGGGAGAACGATGACGCCGTGTGCTATGGCGTACTGCTCGTCGATCGTGCGCATGTCTTCAACCAATCTAACCCTCCCTGTGCTGCAGTGCGGACTTATGATGTTGGGGAGCTGGCAGCTGCTCGTCGTTGCTCGGTGGTTCTCTCCGGGTACGCCGGCTTCCTCCACCCGTAAAACTGTCACGGTCATGATTAGTCATTGTACATAAGTATGTGACCTTAAACATCAATACCAGGGGAAATTGCATAGTGTCCTTTGGCAAGGCACTTAATCCCGATTGCCCAGGTGGGGCACCGTGGCGCTGTCTTTTGAGGCTTACTGCACGTCGATAACGCACTTGGCCATTGCTAATTCTGCTTCTGGGGAGTTGGGACGTTGATTAGTCTGACATTACTCGCCGCTGCTATGCCGTGCTCTCCGGGTACTCCGCCTTCCCCTTCCCGTACAACTGTCCGACACGAGGTGACCCTTGCTGTTGAATGTGCCGTAAAACCGCCATAAATAAATAAATAAATAAATAAATAAATAAATAAATAAATAAATAAATTGACACAAAAGGACGTCAAGCCAAAAACTAAAGAGACCGTCGAAGGTAATATTTTCTTGTCTTTCTGCGCTCGTGTAATACAGAAAAACTTCCAACTCGCCCCTCACCCCCGTACTTCACCTTCGTTGCGTCCTGTCTTAATATTTAGTTTTATTTCTTCTCTTGTATATAAAAATAACAACGTCCCTCTTTCATAGGACTGTCGACATACTGAGAGGGTTATCCACGAGGATGTCCAGACCTCGAGGGAATCCCTCGAGGTCTGGACCTCCTCACGAATAATTTGTTTGTCCTAAATATGGAACTATTAAACAACATTTTACTTTAGTTACAACACTTATAGTTTTGACTTTCCCTCTTATCGAAATATGAGTGCATACCCCAAAGCTTCAAACTCAGTGACATATGCATATATATCCAAAAACAAAAAGAACAACAAAAGAAAACAAGCAAGAATTACAACAAACTCCATCCATGGTTAGCATGTTTCGAATTATACTTTGACCATTTCGATAATATACTTTAACCCTTTACCTAACATGAAAAGCAGACGACACTTGCAAAAATAATTCTTGAATAACTAATTTTTTTCATTTTTTGTCTCAAAAACATAGGTTATGACCCCTCGTTGGAACGAGCTCGACGAGCTCGTTCCAACGAGGGGTCATAACCTATGTTTTTGAGACAAAAAATGAAAAAATAGTGAAAATTAATTGGTGATTTTTGAGAATAGCGCTGGCCGGTTTTGGCCGTTACGTTAGGTAAAGGATTAAGCGTTTGTTCACGAACGGACTACTGGAAAATCAAAGTAACACGTCTGATCCTGGACAAAGACATCCAGACGTGTCAGGCAAACAGACGAATTTGTGAAAAAGAATCATGGAATGGGTGGCTGAGAACAGAACCTTAACTCTATGTGTTAATGGGCTTGTTGGGTTAGACATACAGTTAAAACTAGAAGTCCTGTCATGAAATGCGCACAAATAGTACGTCGATCTGCACGTTAATCTACGCGTTATGACCATAATATGGCTATCAAATTCTGTACGTATGTCCTGTGCACAAGCAATGTTTCAGCCAATGGACCTCAGAAACATTGCCTGTGTTTGCTACATTTATGAGTAACCAGGAGAACCTGTCGTGCTTTGGATGCCATTCGATATGGCAATTGCGTGCAATTCCTACCCGCAATTAAGCCTAGATAAGCGCACAGTTCGTGACAGGACTTCTAGTTTTAACTGTAGTTGGTCATATCCGCTACTTCATGGTTTCGGTTTCGACTGAAAGAGGTTTTCGGGTTTGAGAAATACCAAAATACCTCACGTGATTTGCGGTATATTAGTTCAAGATTTTTATTGTTACCATAGCAAAAGGGCGTAATAAACAACGGCATTATGTGTTGAGGCATTCGGTCACAATGCGAATGTTAGATTAGCAAATCGACAGAGACTCGTATCGTCTCTAGTTTGGTCGGTGGACCCGATCCCGTCGAAGTAGTACATCACCCATGACTAGTTCACCATCGCATGGTCTGTTTATTGACTCAAGATTACGAATCAGCGCTTGTGTACAACCTTTTTAGCTCACCTGAGCAAAGCTGAGGGGAAGCTTTGCTAATCACTTTCCGCGCGTCGTCCGTCCGGGCGTCCGTCCGGCGTTAACTTTACATTAGAAACTACTGGACCAAATTGAACAAACCTGGTGTCATGTTCCTATCATATGTCAATTCAAGTTTGTTCAAATAAAGTTGCCACGCTAACAGGGCACCACAAGGGGCATAACTCTGATAGTACCCATACATTTGGAAAACTTAAAAAAATCTTCTCCAGAACCATCAATTAGAATCTTTGGAGATTTGGTATACAACTTCTCTAGGGGGTCAGATTCAAGTTTGTTCAAATCGAGTCTCTGGGTGCATGTCAGGGGCTGGCCAGAGTGTTATTATATTTGGGCTCCCTATTGGAGCCCGAATTTTAACTTAATAGTGCAGTATAAACAAATGTCTTCTTCTTCACATCCGCCAGTCAGAATCCTTTCATATTTGGTGTATAACATCCCAAGGGGTTTCAGATTTACATTTGATCAACTCGAGTCCCACAGTTATTTGTGCTCCCAATAGGGGCCTGAATTTTAACTTAGTGCAATATGAAGACATTTCTTTGAAAATCTTCTTCATCAGATCCACCAGTCAGAATCTTTTCATATTTGTTATACATCTCTATGGGGGTCAGATTCAAGTTTGTTCAAATCTGGTCCGTGGATTAATTTTCGGACTCTCTATTGGGGAGGGGGGCGGGGGTGTGCAGATACTGTAGTGACATAACAACCCTTGGAAGTTTTGCAGCTCTTGTATACAGCTGATAGAATTGGAAGCAGTAAAGGTGACCTCTTGTTGGACAGTTTTACGGATGGAGGAAGCCGGAGCAATCGGAGAGAATCACCGAGCAGCGGCGAGCAGTTGTCTGACTCCAACGTACTAACTCCGCACAAGCAGGGTTAGCATTGCTTGAAGACAAGTACACCAATACATTCAATACGCGTTAGTACACAGCACCACCGTGCCACACGAGGGCAGTCGATACTAAGTGCCTTACCCAAGAACACAACATGTTACTCTGCGGGGATCGAACCATTGACCTTTTGTTTTCTAATGATCGCATAATATTTAATAAATAAGTAGTTGAGTTTAACCCTTTACCTAACATGAAAAGCAGACGACACTTGCAAAAATAATTCTTGAATAACTAATTTTTTTCATTTTTTGTCTCAAAAACATAGGTTATGACCCCTCGTTGGAACGAGCTCGACGAGCTCGTTCCAACGAGGGGTCATAACCTATGTTTTTGAGACAAAAATGAAAAAAATAATGAAAATTAATTGGCGATTTTTGAGAATAGCGCTGGCCGGTTTTGGCCGTTACGTTGGGTAAAGGGTTAATAAATTAAAAAACAGAACTAAAAACGATATATCGATACTTCTGAGCGGAAAGTCGTGGGAAGGTTTTTAATACGGCCCTCCGACGCTCGTAAAGCTGGCAAGAGTACGTAGTTGTATTACTGAACAGGCTCCATTCATATAAAAACTTGTTCCAGTTTGGTGGTTTACCACCGGTCTTTCTTGCATCGTGATGGTCACGATTATCTTTGGAGAAAAAATGCATCATACGCCAGGGGGTGGGGGTGGGGGTGGTGGGGGGGGGGGTCACCAAACATTTGCAAGACGTGACGTGGGGGTGGGTGGGTCTCTTGAGTGCGCCAAAAATGTGCATTTCCAACTTGTGCAATTTTTTGAATTTTTTAAAAATATTTCAATATATCAGCTAATATATACCATCATTTGTGTTTCAAACCTTAAAGATGATGTTGTACATCACACTCTTAACATAAATACAACATCAGGAGGCTTTATATGTGAGAATATTGGGCTTAATCTGGGAAAATGTCACACGTTAGTAAGGGGTGGGTGTCTTGTTCGAATTGTAGAAAATGTGCAGACAATATTTTTGGAAAATTCTCTCTGATGCACTAAATTCAACCCAAATTATTTATTTATTAATAGAATTTGTATGGATAGAAGAGGAAAGTAGCAAACACCTGAGAATACTGACAGAACAATTCAAATGAAAATTTGTTCCCGTATATGTTCCACTGCTCTGGCCAAGCCTGATAATGAACAGCTTGTCATTTGTAGATTGGGGCCCACAACGGTTTAAATTGGTGGTACCAGTTTAAGAACATTATGAAAACCCCCTAAAGACAGCTGTGCCTACTAAGTTTTATAAGTTTATTTTGGATTTTAATGGGAGAGTGGGGGTGGGTGTCTGAGAATGGTAGTAGAAAATTTGCACGTAGGGGTGGGTGGGTGTAAAATGGAGCTAAATAAAAAATAGGACGTCACGTCTTGCAAATTTTTAGTGCCCCCATTCCCCCCCCCCCCCCCCTGCATACGCAGCATACGCACGGAAATACAGGTAATAAATCACCTAAATTGCCAGGAAATATTTGAGTAGATAAAGAAAGTGCATGAAAGTGCTTCTCCTAGCACTAATTTTAAAAACAAATTCTGGGAGACCTCCCCATTATCTCTTCGATGCTTGCAGGGCCCGTAACGTCCGATCTACACATTGCCCCAGGGATCGTCTTGCTATCGGAGGCCCTGGGTTAGGTTGTCACACTACCCCAAAGCCCCTGCGAGGAAGACATCCATTTTTTGCGAAACCTTCTCTAATGTAATTCCAAGACTCAGTCGATGTCGATGTGGTTTGCTTTTAACAACAGATCGTACTCCTGCAGTGCAGAGTACGATGTGTTGCAGAAAGCAAAGCACATCAACATTGTTGCAACGACACCTGTCCGATGTGTGAATACACAAACATTGGTGCCACCCAGCGGTGATGTGTACAACAGGTGCAAAATATCGTACATACAACATCGTAGAGCTCATCTTTAAATAACAAATAGTTTATAATACAAACAAAGACAATGTATTACTGACATCTACTGACGCGGGAGGAAGTGACGTCATTGATTTGAATATTTCATATGCCAAAAGGGCCTACCACACACACGTCTTAAGCTACCACACGCATTCCGGTATGCATTGATGATGGGAGATGTTCTACGAATGCAGAGAAGTTACTCTTGTGTGTTGTGCGATAAAAGATAATACTGCTACAGTTGAAATGACGAGCAACGTGTAAATTTGATCACTTGACTTGAGTGTTTGTTCAGTTGTTGTAATTACTTTATGGACATACGCAATTATTCATTCGATTATTTTTTATTAGAATGGTGATTGGTTATGACTGATAACAGACAAGACAACACTGCGCGTTATTCACCAAAAATGACTTGAAAATTACTTTTCACATTCCCAGCTTTATTTCAAATCCCCTACCTAAACCACAATGTCAAAGTTATCACATTCAGGGACGTACATTCTGGGTAGTGGGGGGGGGGGGGGGGGGGGGGGGGGGGCGTCCGCTTTTCTCTCCATCACCAAATGCTTTGCCACGTTGGGCAGCAGTCGGACAGAATACAATTGCTTAATGGTATTCCAGGGCTTAAAATCCATGCGAGAATCAAAATTGATTCTCATAAATCATTCTTGCAAGAAACATCATGAGAATTGACTTCGATTCTCGCAAAAAGGTCATTTGACTCTTTTCATACATTTTAAAGGTGTCATTAAAGGCCTGAAGATTACAACTTATTTTTTTGTTCCTTGCAATAAGATGGCAGGGAGCGCGGCTGCTCTGTGGCTACAGCATTGGACTTCAAACCGAAAGGTCCACGGTTCGATTCCCGCCAGGGGCAACTGCGTTGTGTCCTTGGGCAAGGCCCTTAATCTCGATTGTCCACGTGGGAGCACGGTGGCGATGTGTACTAAGGCGTACTGCACGTCGATGGTACACCTGTCTTCAACTAATGCTAACCCTGCTTGTGTGCAGTTAGTACGTTGGGGAGTCTGGCAGTTGCTCGCTATTGCTCGGTGTTTTTTAGGCTTTCTCAACTTGTAAAACTGTCCGACAGGGGAGCGCGGTGGCTCAGTAGGTAGAGGTGCAGGCTGCAAGCCGAGAGGTTCTCGGTTCGAATCCCAACTGCGGCAACCGCGTTGTGTCCTTGGGCAAGACACTGCATCTCCATTGCCCGCGTGGAGGCAAGGTGGCGTTGTGTACTAAGGCGAACTGCACGTCGATGGTGCACTTGTCTTCAACCAATGCTAACCCTGCTTGTGTGGAGTTAGTATGTTGGGGAGTTGACAGTTGCTCGCAGTTGCTCGGTGGTTCTCTCCGGGTACTCCGGCTTCCTCCACCCGTAAAACTGTCACAGTCATGATTAGCCATTGTGCATAAATATGTGACCTTAAACACCAATAAATAATAATAATAATACTGTCCGTCACGAAGTGACCCTGGTTATCAAAAGTGTCCTTAAACCCCAATAAATAAATAATTAAATAAGATAACCCTTTGACCTTGCAGTGGTGTCTAGTGAAGTCTTGGCTGCCTATAGAGGCAGCCAATACTTCACTAGAAACCATTGCCAAGGTACTGTAACTTCCATCTGCAAAATCATCTGAAATCTTATGCTGGAGCATGAGTTCTACATGCTCGTATATGACACAGAAAAGTCACGAGCATCGGAATTAGGTCCTAAGTGTTAAACTCTAGTAAATATATCAATATTAAATGGTCATGACATAGCCGTAGAAGGTGACTTTAAACAACAATAAATCAATTATTCTTACTATGAAATATGTACTGGTTACAGTCACAAGGGTAAAACAGTCCTCTCACATTCTACTGAAAATTGATTCTCCCACCAGGAGCAGGCGAGATTCAAAACTGATTTTTTGCGACAGATAGTAAAACGATTCTTTCATAAAGTAAAGTATATGAGAAAAACATGAAAAATGTACGTGATCGTGACATTGAAATAAATAACGAGGTTAGTACTGAATAATTATACAAAAACCTAAACGAATACCGTGCAAATCAACCCGACGATAGGAAAAAAATGCGTTTTTTAAACATTAATTGGTCTCTCTCAACATCAAGCAGGGACTCATCCAAGATCAGTCATCTTTCAGTATGGTTAATTCCATTTTGCAAAAACAGAAATGAAAAGGTTAAACATTTTAAACGCGCCTCATTCTGAAAAAAAAACTCTGCTGAAAATGAGCACTCCTCCAATGGTATTTCCTTCAAATACACATTAAGCTGTAACAATTGTTACTATAAATGCAAGGTATCAGCTGGTCATATGGTCGTTTTCGCGTATTTTTATGGCCATATTTACTGTGCATCGCTCGCGCTTAATGCATTTAACTCTCAATTTATCAAGTACCCGTCGTTTCGTTTTATAATCAGAGGATATAGAATAAATGTTGTTTGGTGAAATGAATTGACTCTGTATTTAAACCCATTTGGGCCCAAGATGAGACGCACAAATGTTCGCGCAAAACAAATATTGACAGTTGACGTGAGGTGATATATAGAGGATATGGAATGAGTGTTTTTCTCATATAATATTTATGAAACGAGTCTAAGAATTTTCTGTTTGGGCGAGCCTCTGGCTCGCCCAAACGGAAAATTCAGACGAGTTTCATAAATATTATATGAGAAAAACACTCATTTCATATTCTATTTATCATATGACACACACACGCACAAATTAGCCACTTAGTATGACTTTTAACCCATCACCTTACTTGAGTTGCAGACGGCACTTGGAAAAAACATCCTCGTATAACTAAAACTTTTCTTTTTTGGCTTCCAAAACATAGGTTATGACCTCTCATTGGAACGAGCGTGACACGCTAGTTCCAATGAGGGGTCATAACTTATGTTTTGGAAGCAAAAAGTTAAAATATAAAAAAAATGAATGGCGTTTATCTTGTAGGTAAAAGATTAATACAATATAACCCACCCTAAATAGGGCAGATAACGTAAATTCTCCCTACTGAAATTATGCAAATGTGACCCAATTGTATTTTGTTTAGCCAATCAAATTGTCCAGTTTTGAAATTGACCAATGAAAGCTCCCAACTGTAATTATGGAAATTATGAAAATGTGGCCCAGTTGTATTTAGTTCAGCCAATCAAATTGTCTAGTTTTGAAATTGACCAATGCAATTGACGGAAGGCTTTATTTATCACTGATTAATATGAAAACAAAATATCAAATGTTTTAAAGTGAACAAAACGGACGAGTCATATGATAAATATAAAATATACCCATAGTAGCTTGGTGTACCAAATGTTCAGCACGAGTAGTGAAGTGGTGTTAACCGCGAGCCTTCGGCGCATAGTTAACACCACTTCACCACGAGTGGTGAACATTTGGTATACAAAGCTACTTTGGGTATATTTAATTTAAACCATGATCGTTAGATTATTAAGAGTCGCTGATATTTTGTCAAGATTTTACTGAGCAGCACCCGTAAATACGTGCGAATTTGTTTTTGTTTACATGAGGATCGGTGGGCGGGTACTTTCGCTGTCAGTTTTATCACCGAAACGAAATTGAAAAAGAAAGAGGACCTTTTTCATTTTAACAATATAATAACATACTATTTCGAGTTATGGATGCTTTATTAACATGAGACAATGCATGTTTGTTAATTTTCGGTGTTTTATGGGGTAAACTCATTTAAAAACGTAATAAATAATTGCCACTTCCATTTCACTCTTCGCGAGGCGACATGCGATAAATTTAGACAAGTTCGCATTTAGGTCGACGTCACCATAGGTCAACCTGGATGTAGTTCCACTGTAGGTGTAAAATTTAACTACTGAAATCCCATTGCTGACGTGTTCACCACGGTTGGTGTGTAAAGCTAAAACTTATGTCATAGGCTTTTCGTGTATAGTAGAATAGGTAATCATGGTATAAAATGGGGGAAACTTGGTGTCGCAGGATTACGGGGTTGAATTGATGTTCGAATGATGGACGAAAATTTATGTTCTTATCAGTGCTCAGTCGACAGCCAGTGACTGTCGTCTGAATCCCAGTTCGAACGTAAACCTTGCCACCTTATCAATGCTATATCCGCTTAGGACTCTTAGGATTCCTGAAGGTGTCTGTGGCTTACAACGCCAAAGGGTGATCAACGATAATTCACTGAAAAGATTATTTATTTACATGTACGAAGAAATATAATATGAAACAAATTACTCACAAAATTATCCTTAAGAATACACTAATTACGCGGATAAAAGTTTATTCTTTAGGGCCCTCGACGTCTCCCACAGCTAGCTGTGTCCGCTGGATCAACCTCACATCATCTTCATCTTATCACGGTTTGTGATAAATACAAAGTGTCTATTCACTTCTCGTTGCTTCCTCCTGGCAGGGTTAACTTCACCATCAGTCGGGCTTAACACATATAATGTTCTGCGCTGTGACTCTATCAGCGTTCTCACAGTTCAATCAGAATTCAATCGGCGCCTACCACAGTTCACGATCACTTTGCGCCTTGCCTGGCTCTCACGGGGTTAAGTTATTCTTCGCCTTCAGATATATACTTAACAAAGCTTACATAATAATATTCTGCAAAGTGTTCTCAACATCACCAATTCTCGCACCGCCTAAAATTATCTAATCTCGCGAGCTACTCCAGCGCTTACTCAAGCGCTTAATACGGTTTCTAGACCTCAACGTTACAGCTTTTACTTCTTTGGCTACTATGTCACTACGGTTCGCAACCGTTAACAAACTACAATCGGTTCCTTACAACCCTCACAGGGTTACGACAATACGCGGACTTTCAATCTCGGTGCCTATGACCCTCGACGGCCAAGGCTAAACTCGGACCTTCTCTGAGTTCCCTCAGGCTAACTGCCTCTCAGAATTCTGCTTCACTCTTTATATATACAGTCGGAACTCAAAGTTTAAACATATTAATTCTTATTTAACGAGTGCTTTGTAATTCGATATGGATAGAGATATAAATGTGAATTTCGTTTGAGATGAAAACTTTTCGACATTTCGGAGACAGGATAGATGCGTAATATGAGTGTGTGTCTAGAACATACATGTATGTGATGCACTGTTTCCAACAATTAGATTTTAACTGGCTTTAATTACCCAGTTAATTATTACAGAAGATAATATTGTCTCTCTTTCTGTTGATCTGTTATCAGATAGCCCATGTGGCGTTCAACAAGTGCGCCATAATGGACATTAAATTTCATACTTCATTTAGAAGCTTTTGAATTATCGTTAGTTTGACAAATCTGTTTTCGGGGTTCACCTCATACCTATTTTTACGTTTTATGTTTAACCCATTCAGAAAGATTATCGAAAATACTTACATTTTTAAACAAGAAAATCGCAACTTTTAGCTATCACCTTGACACTTCGTCCCTCGAGTTCCAATATGTTCTACGGCACATAGAACACATTGGAACTCAGGGGACGACTTGGCAGTGATAAACTGTACAGGTGGTTTATTATTACTAGAACTCCTGTTATGGAAGTGGCTTATTGGCTAGAGCAACGGACCTTAAACCGAAAGATCGACTGTACGGTCCTGATGCGGGTCATTTGCGCCCTGTCATCGGGAAAGACACCTAAACCCGATTTCCCACTTGGGGGGGGGGGGGGGGCGGTGGCGCTGAGTATTAAGGCGTACTGCACGTCGATGCTGCAATTCCCTTCAACCTCTGCTAAATCTGTTTATGCCTGGTTAATACGTTGGGGAGTATGATAGTTGCTCGCCGCTGCACGCTGGTTGTCCCCGAGTTCTCCGGCTTTCTTCACCAGTGAACATGTCCGACACGATGTGCCCCTGCCCTTTGAACGCAGGGGAGTCGAGAGGAATTTCGAGCCCCGAGATAGTTTGGTTGAAGGGAGCCTACATGATGCAGAACGCATCACCCTAGCCGCGAAGCGGTGAGATAGATACGAGCACAAGAGGAGGTGTTACCCTCTCGTACGTGAGGGTCCTCCTCAGAGAACATTTTCATTCTTGAGGTGTCAAATGACGAGGTGTTCTTGATTTCTCGCCCGGATTACTCGTTTGGACAAGAACAAATTTGTGGGTTTTCATTTGGACATTTATTCATTTATTATATTTATTTATTTATTAGTGTTTAACGACACATTGACAGCCAAGGTCATATCGTGTCGGTGACATTTTCACCGGTGGAGGAAGCCGGAGAAACCCGGAGAGAACCACCGAGAAACGACGAGCAGCTACCAGCATCGTAACTCCGCACTGCAGCACAGGTAGGGTTAGATTGGTTGAAGACATGCACCCCGTCAACGTGCAGTATACCTTGGTACACGGTGTCATCGTGCCCCATGTGGACAATCGGGGTGAAGTGCCTTGCCCAAGGATACAACGCGGGAGTCCGAATCGATGCCTCAGACGACCACCCATCCAAGGACTAACCGGGCTCGACCTTGTTTGACTTCGGTGATCTGACGAGAACCGGTTACCGCAACGCCACCGCACCCCCTATTTGTACACAACCAAACTTCAACCTGTTGGATACAACTACCCCACTTCCCTCACCCTCTCGACGGCCCTGAATGAAAGTGTTGTTAAACCGCAATAAAAAAACGAACCAAAAACAAACAACCCCCCCCCCCCCCAAAAAAAAAACAAAACAAAAAAAAACCGGAGCTCCCTGCAAATGCAAAATTGACTCGTACACTGTCATTGACTGCTTTATACAGACAATTGGAAAAAGTACACCAGCACTGAAATAGTTAACCAGAAGCGAAAATGAATGTGTATGACATATTGGAATTTTAAACCTCTTGGAAGGTGTGGTGTATTGTGGAAGTATAGTCGGCCTATCCATTATCCTTCTAGAAATGTAAGTTTGAAATGCATATAGTTTGTCAGCACTGGTACTGCCATTACCAATATAGGGTGGAAACAGAGCTGACTTCCCTCCATCATCTTGAATTATCCCATTTGTGTAAATGGGATATTTAAATTAACAATATCAGGGCTGTTGTTTACATTAACAATATCGGGGTTGATCGGGTTAAGAGAAACAATCTCAACCTATTTATCGACATTCTGTTTTGTGTGGGAAGTGACGTCATAATACTACTTCTAGTATGATGGATCTGCCTGCCAAGAAGCCGTACCCCACACGGGGATGTCACGAGCTGCCACACGCAGTACGCTACTGAATGCATTTCATTCATGTGCTTGAGATTGCCTCGTGATAAAAGATAAGACTGTTACAGATGAAGTGATGAGTATGTTGAGAGTTGGATAATTTGTCGGAATGAAACAAATGTAACTGATTTTCAAAGCTGCTAAGAAGGGCGGTATCTTTTGAGAGAGCCTTCAACACATGTACCACCACTCTGTGTTTATGAGAGAAGAATAACGCTTTCACATGGGCGTCGCAAAGATGACCGATTCGTCGAAGGCATGTCTTGGTGTTGTAGTTGGTCAGTCAGGATAAGAGTTGAAAATCTCATGACTTCTTGGAAATTTTTTGGAGAATAAATAAAATATACATGTTCCACCTAAATCATTAAATATATTAATAAGTATATAATAATAATAATAATAATAATAATAATAATAATAATAATAATAATAATAATAATAATAATAAAAATAAACAAAATATTTATTATTATTATTATCATAAAATATTAACTATAAATAAATATTCCAACTATATCATGAAGGTATAATAATAATAATAATAATAATAATAATAATAATAATAATAATAATATTTATCATTATTATTATTATTATTTTGATTATTATTGTTATTATTATAAAATATCAACTATAAATAAAAAATTCCAACTCTATCATCTTGGCGCGCCTTCGTTTAAGTTTAATTTGTCCCCAGCCACAAAAAATATGGTACAAGAGAGAGAACACAAAAAAATAAAAAATAAAAATACATAAAATTACAAGATGCTGATATATATATATGTATATGCTATTGACGCTGACACTGCCGCCGCTATCACTACTATTACTAATACTACTAATATTACTTCATTACATATTTACTACCATTACTACTACTTCTACTGCTACTACTACTACTAGAGAATGATTCGATTAAACCCGAGTTTCAGATATATGCAGAACCTCTTCAGGATTTGTACATTGTTGGTGGAAATAAGCCCATAAAACTTTTCCCTGCAAGGGTTGAGCCAGTAATAACCGGGGATGTATTTGTTGCGCAAGTCTTGGAGCTTTATGCATATCAGTACAAAGTTTACATTTCCTTTCTTCCCTATTAATTTCCCCCACCTTCCAGTTTCCATTTAAAGTTTATGATTGGCAGTCCGTACTTTTAAAAGGTAATACCAGTGATGTCGTGGCAACGATATG